>JAPYYX010001410.1:26460-47615 GCA_030522605.1 Cremastinae sp. B BG-2022a | reverse complement strand
AATGTTCTTAGCAAATAAAAGACTATTTGATATTAAATTTTATCAAAATTTGAAATATTGTAAATTTTCACCAAATTTTTGGGATACCCCATTTTGCCCTCCCCTCCCCTACTTTCATTATTATTTAGAAATATTATTTCAATTTCAAATATTTTTTATTTGATTGAATTGACATAATTCTCAATTTTTTGTCTCACGATTTCAAAAAATCCGTCACAAATTTCACCAACACCTCAATCGCGTTTTCCATTCCAGCGATTATTCGGCGTGTAATTTAAATCGGGTTTTATTATTCAGTGAAAATGAAACTTAGAGAAAATGAATGCTGTTAAATTCCACAATGAAACACCAAATTTTGACAGATTATTATTTACGACTTGTTTTTATGATTTTATGAATATAATTGTACCTCTGGACCGTTTCATTTTCAGAGGCTGATGCATTCAATGGCGATTAAATAACACGGATATGCACGGAGGGGGAGGATTATTATCCTCTTTTTTCGGTCAGCCGAGAGAGGCAACATATACAAATTGACACGAGAGAGTCGTACGGAAAGTAAATCGTCCCGGTCATTCCGTATCTCGGCTGGAATGGCGAAACGCGAGAATCTCGTGTCTGGACTATTCTCGTCCTCTCTCGGCTCCGTCCCGCGAATGCCCGACGTCCTTTTTTTTCTGCTTCTTATTCTACCTTCTCTTTTGTTTTCTTTCGTTTTTTTCCCTCTCTCCTTCGTTATTTTTCTCTCTTATATACTTTCCTCTCTTATTTTCACGACGAAAGGTAATTTAAGTCGAGAGCGTTTCTCTCTCCGCGTTCTCTCCATTCTCCGAGAGCGATCTACGTCGTCGTCGACCCCCCCTGCGACTCGCCGTATCTTAATATACCGAGAGAGAGATAATAATTAAGAAATAATTACGAATGGCCCCGGCTCTCCGGCGTGAGGAATTTATAATTCGTTGGAGAATTACGGTCGCCCTCTGGCGTGGCGCCTCTCCACTCGTTTCGGTGGCTGTACCGAGCTTTCTTTTACTCAGTCCACTCTACATGAATCTCTCTCTCTTTCTTTCTCTATCTTCATTCTTGAGGCGTGTCGAACCTTCGACGATGTAGAAAAAACGGAAAATAACACACAGTAAAATGTGCCAGCGTAAGCGAATACGTGTGGCCGCACTAACCTCGTTTCTTTCGTATTTCATTTTCTACTAGAATTTAGTTTTTGCGCCGCAATTACACATATAAAGCTCGCTTTCATTTTTAATAGAAAAATTAACTTTTTTTTGTGCTAATTTTGCGTATGAATTTATATTTCAAGATCGCATATAATTGTATGGTAATGTTAATGAAATATCTTAGATAATTACGATATAATATTAAAATAGAAATTATAAAAGTTTGATGAAATTTTGCGATAATTTTCTTAGACGTCAAATGCTTGAATTCTTAATTTGAAAATATTCATCACAAATATTTAAAAATGAAATAAATTTACCACAAAATTGTGATGACGTACAATATACAAAAATTGTGCTTTTTATTATTTAAGCTTATTTAATTAAAATTGTGCTTTTTATCATTTAAGCTTATTTAATTAATTGTGCTTTTATTATTTAAGCTTATTTAATTAAAATTGTGCTTTTTATTATTTAAGCTTATTCAATTAAAATTGTGCTTTTTATTATTTAAGCTTATTATTTAAACTTCCAATTAAGCAATGACAAGATTTCTACTGACAAGTAAATTTTCCTCTACCGCGAAATCCCAGGTCATGAACCGATTTGGATCGAAGACTCCACATCCGAGAAGACACGTTAATAGCAACCAGTGTTACCAGAATCAAACAAAAAAAATCAAGACAAGAAATACGAAATAAGAATCAAGATCCCATAATATTCCCAAGCATATTCCATTTCCGGGAATTCCTGACGTTAGACAGTATAATTTCATGTCATTAAAGTTTCAGCGTCCACCCCAGATGCGAACGTGTACTATACGAGCTCCTTTGCTGCAAAAGTCCCACGTGAGTGTGTACACAAAAAACGCCCACGATCGAGAAGTACAAACGCATTTGAGAAAAATACCAGACATTTTCTTCACAGACGTTTATTCGTCACGGTGATGTGATTACGCAATTGAAACGGCGTTACGAGTGATATTACACATCGCGCAGGCAATCTTCTCGCTCGTCAGCAACCCCTATATCGGATCGGGAGCTCGAAAACGTAATCCAGAACGCGACTTCGCGCTTGAGAAAGCGATATGTATTTCTCATACGTGCGAAACGAAGAGGCGAGAGTTCGTCGAGATGGAGGGTGTGGAGAGGAGAGAAGAAAAATATACATTCACCGGTATTGTATCCATAAGTAAATAACCATACTATGTAGCTAAGTGAAACGAGCGAGGATAATACGATAATAAACTTGGGAAGAAGGTAAAAAGACGCGGGAGAAGCGGATAGTTCGGATCAGCGACCTCAGCGACTTATTACACAGGAAGTGAAACTCTCGCCCTCCCGCGCCGGGGTTTCTCCCTCGTTTCGTCCGGAGCGGAGGACCTTGTGTACAGTGCGGTTCAGAAATGGTCGTTCTAACTTATATAATAGTAATCTACGAGAAATTTCAGGACAAAAAGTCCTGACGCACTTTTCGATCCGACGCCCCGTTAAAGAGTTATTGAGCATCAAGCGTGGACCAATCGTAGATCGGTCACGTGACTGCGAGCCACGTGGCGTTCTCCGATTGGTTGAATCTCAATCATCAATAACTTCTCAGGATCTGGTCGGATTGAAAAACTTCCAAAGACGTTTCTTCTCAGAATTTAGTCGCCGATCTACTCGTCAATCATATTGACAATTATTATTAAAAATTGTTATTTTATAAACAAAAATAAAAAATTTTAAGGGTTGAATTCGAGTCAAACCGGAATAGATTCACGTAACTGCCACGTTTTCTGGTCTACGCATTCTAGAAACTTATTTTCTCAGAATATCCCATCAGGAGTTCCACTTTTGCGTCATCCTGTACGTTCACATAATATCCTTATATATTAATATCAAGTCAAGGATTACGTTCACATAATGTGACCATGAACCCGATACAGTTACATTCGCGACTCGATACATAATAACGGACGACCGGTCAGAGACGCGAAAAAGGGAGACCGAGGAAGGGGGGGAAGAGGGTGGAGGGTCAAGAGAGGAAATATATGTGTGTGTCCGAGGATATCGAAGGATTTTAATTTTCGCGGCTTGTAAACTCTCGCGCTCGCCTGCTCCCATGCCCCGGGGGCTTCAAATGTCTCTCGGCATCTCGCTCTTGCGGTGAGCTCGTGCAAACGCTACGGTAACGGTGAACACGAAGTTTGCGCACGAAAGGGCTCGCAAGCGCAAGAGCCGAACGAAACCCCGACAGGAACCATTTGGCGTAGGCATGCAGGCGGAAGGGAAAATCGAGGCGCCGGGTCGGGGGGAAGGGAAATGAGAGGGACGACGGAGGAGAGGCTCTCTCTCACTCCGATCCCTGCCGCGAGTTTCACAGAGGCACCAAGGGCAAAAGGAGGAGAGACCGAGGGAAATCATTCCGTAATTAGCGGAGCTCTTTGCTCTGGGTCGGACATAGCGGTACAGAGGTTCCTCATCTACTCGTTTCTTTATATAAATATACACATATATATGTATAATTGTATATACATATATATACATGAACATATATAGATTTATATTTATATAAAAAAATTTGCTTTGCAGGATATCATACATGCCATTGTGCATCCTCAAGGCCTGTGAGAATCGAAACTGTTCCCTCGTTAGAAATAAAATTCCAGTTGTCGAACCACGTCCACGAGCTATAATTCGACGTGATTATATTATCCCCCCTCGGGCGGTAAATATATTTATGTGAGTATGAGATATTTTCATTTGTACCGATCGACGGTACACGAGCACGCTATTCGTGAGTGGAATTCTCACTTTTTCAGGGATCGCGGCGCACACGCTTCTGGATTTTATGAAGAGTACCGAGTTCTCGGAATACAATTGAATTTGTTTCGCGGCTGAGTTGAGAAATTAGCTGATATCACACTCTTCGGAAAATTATTCGATTTTTCGTAGCGGCTGGAGAAAAAATATTCAAGTATTTTTAAATCTAATTTAATTACTGATGTAAACCATTTGTTTAAAAATTACAATAATAAATTACTAAAAAATAAGACAATAACAAAAAAAATACTCTTTTTGCAACACTTAATAAAAAAATCCTCGCACAACAAGCAAAACCGCCAAGAGAAATGTTATTCAAATCAACTTGTACAACTGTTTGAGACACGATCCGAGCTTGTAAAGTACACAGACCAAGAATCGTAACGTCGAGTGTGTGCCAGAAGTCGAGGTACAGAATATTAAAGCGGAAACCTAACCAAAGCTAGAAAAAGAGGTTCGCAGGGATTTGTAGAGAGGAGTAAAACAAGAGTGGAGGTTTTCCTGGATCAAAACACAAGACAGAGGCTCAAAGGGTTGCAAAATGAGAGAATTAATATCAGAGGTTTTTCCATCGATGAAATAAGACAGAAGTTGAGAGAGCAAAAGACTGTAAGGGATGAAGAGGAAGAAGTTAACACGAAGGGAAGTTTTCCTCAATAGAATGACAGAAAGGAGTTCATAAGGGGTAAAAAAAGAGGAAATTAACATATAAGGGGATGTTTTTCAGACAACCCCGAGAAAGGGAGGCTCAAAGGAAGAGACAGGTTTCAACATCAGGGGAGTTTTTTTTTCAATTAAAACGAAACGTAAAGGCTCAGGGATGTGGAAGAGACGAAGAAACGACATTAAGGGATGTTTTCCCATAGAAATTAAGAGGAAAAAAAGCAAAGTGGATGATTATAAGCGAGGGTGATTTTTTTTCCTTGATAAAAAACGATATAAAGTGAAACTCAAAGTGGTGAAGGGGCAATTAAATTCAAGGGAGGTTTTCCCCGATAAAAGGATTATTATTAAGGGAGGTTTTATCAGTGTAAACAAAACTAATAAGAGGATCAAGAGATTTGGTCGAAAAGGCAAATTCACATTAAAGCAAAAACCACCCCTAAATTCTGTAGGGTGTGGAAACGAAGGGAAAATCCATAAAAGAGAAACAAACATCGTAACAGATTTTCCAAAATAACACATAAATTAATTTAACGATACCCTAAAAAAACTGATTCAAAGTTTCACAGTAAAACGAATGACAAAAATTATACAAAACCAAATTTTTGATAGTCGACGCTAAAAAATCATTAAAAATTTTACAATATCGTGCACATTTAGAGACGATAAACATTTATCGCCAATGAAAAATTCTCACTGCGAAATACTTGAACAGAAGAGAGAAATCAACGAGAAAGAAAAGGACGAAAGGAAAATTCTCCTCGATATAGAAACGAGATCCAAGAAAATCCAAACGTCAAGAAGAGAGAAGGAAAATCATATCATCGAGTACTTCATGAGAACGAGCGAGACAGATTTCATGACGGAGAAGGGATGAAATTCGTACGAGGGGAAAAAGGACAAAGCTCGGTGGTAAAAACATGAATCTATTTCCATATTACAGGTTTATATATTACGCCTCCGTCACCGGCAGCCCGCTCGGTTACATTCGAGCTCGATGTCATTTAAGCGAGGTGATTCGAGTTGAATGCACATATATACATGCACACACATATATATAAATTTATATACACATATGTACAGTTATATATGTATATAGATCAATGCAATAGATATATGTACATGTATGTATATAGAGATATGCACGCGCGAGCGATCAACGAATCGTAGATACGCGAGACGACGTTCCAGCTTTTGCGAGCTCCTGAGCGAGTGTACATAATTATATTGAGAACTTCGCGAACGTAAGAAAGATCTGCTACGAAATTGGATGCTTATCAGTGGATTTCCCTTCCTTTTTTTTCAATCTAATTTGTTTAGCGTGTATTGGGAACACACAGCGATCGGCTATTAATATTCGAGTATCCGGGATCGGATCTAATTGCTCCAATTAGGCGAGTGAGGAAATTTAATGCGAGAGAGCTAATTTAACGCGAGAAAGACCAATTTAGCTCCAGAGACACCAATTTAGTATTGGGGGACGCCAGTTTTGCACGAGAGACGAGAATTTAATGTCGCGAGCTTCGAGGAAACATTTTAATCAAATGGATCCCATTAAGAATTAAAAAACAATGGTAAAATGATGCGAAATGTTCATTGTGATAAAAGATGTAATTAAAAGAAGCCATTGCAATATATTTATAGGAAATATCAAATATTTACGTTATATGTTAATAATAATTATTTTTTGTAATCAATTACATAAAATTTACTATCATTCACTTCCTCACTATTTTCGTTTATTATTAACTAATTAAATTATAATTCAATATTACATTATAAATATGGTATTTTTATAATATTTTATATTATTTAATATAATAATTTTAATAAAATATAATTCAATAATCATTATTATTAACTAATTAAATTATTTTCAATTTTCTTATTAATACGTAGATCTAATTTGTTTTATTATCAATTTATATTTTCATCGTTTCCATGTCTGGAATGTCGTTAAAATCTCTCTATCGAGGTGTAGGAGGTCAAAATCATTGAGACTTCAATTTCGCAAATTTCATTGAAACCGAGAGTACGCATGAAAAATAAATCGATTTTCTCCTTCGAGAAAAAAAATCACGTAATTCAAGACGAGGAATTCAGGATACGAAAAATTGCGACGAGAGAGAAGTTTCGAAATCAATTACACTAGAATTTCACGTTTATTCTTTCCTTATTCTTATAGTTCGTTGAGAAAAGTTGAACGTAGGTGCCGGATACGCGCGATAAACCCCGTCACCTCGGTTGGAGCTTCGCTCAAATTATCCCTCTCGGTGCACGTGTGCGACTTTTTATTTCGCGAGAGGATGCATCGTCCATTAGAAATTTCATGCGAAGTCTTCGGACTATCGAGCTCTGGCACGCGTGCGATTCTATTACGCCGGGATCTGGCGTCGATAATGAAAGGTTTGTACGTATAAATGCATCGCATTATCAACGGCGATTAATGTCGCTTCGCTCTCGCCTCGCCACATTATCCAGGATATTGGTTATACCGCAGGATCTACGCACGAAAATCTCACTGGATTGAAAACTTCCGTTTTTACTCTCTGCTTGTGCAATCGTGATTAGCGATAGTCAATTTTAATCAACTCGATCAACCTGGTTGATGTATCGTTATTATACCGCAGATCTAATTTTTAAACATTTTTTCAGGTGATTTTTATTATTTTTAGTATTGACGAAATGATCAACTCGAGTTTCATCTGGGTAGAATTTGTTGTTCTTCATTGTTAAAATAAAGAGTTTGGATGATTTTACCGGTTGTTGTGCAGCCCAATATGGTCCGATCCCGAATTCCACTGTGCAATCTGGAGACGCATATTTTTCGACACTAAGTTCACTTTTCACAACACACGTAAACGAAACTTATTTTGGAAATTTTTTTTACATTTTACATTTTTATTTGTAACTTTATTTATTTAATTATTTATTAATTAATTAATTATTTAATTAATAATTTTCGGTAAAATAATTAAATAGAAATAAAATATCGCAATAAAAAAACAGCAAAATTTGAATTTTCATTTCCGAAATTATTTTTATTAAATTGTTTTTTGGAATTATTAAATTTTTAGAATTATTTGTTGACGAAAAACACAAGAGAACGCGATTAATTACACGAAAATTTATTTTTACGAGTTTGAAATAAGAAAAATGTGTTATCGCGATACATTGATTTTACTTATACTTATTAAAAATACTTATTAAAAACTCGAATTTTTATAAATTGAAAAAAAATCATTTTAATCCGCTTTTGTCGAATACAAAAATTATTTCAAAGTTTATCGCAATTTTTAATAAATTTATTAATTTAAATGAATTTCCATATTAATCACCGATTTTTGTTATAAATTTAGAAAATATTAACAAATTATCACGCACTATTCATCACACAATTCCCGAGCGGACACTTTTCCCGAACGCGAAAAATTAGTTCGCACGGATCGAACCGTTCGCGATGAGGCGACGCCCTCAACTGACTTCTATAAACGCGTTATAATCAAAAATCTTGAAAATTCAAAAAAAAGTTGGGGAAATTTGGAATCAAGACATTGGATAGCAGTTCACGCATGGTTGCAAATTCTCGGAAATTTTGGAAAAGGGAAAACCGTGTTTTATGGCATCGTCTTTGTTTTCAACTACTTGAGCAGGTATCGACCCGCTCAATTGTTACGATGTTGATTAAAGTTAACAGAATATGGTAAAAATTCCATATACAAAGAATTTTCAAGATTATCTTCGTCACTTTGACCAATTTGAAAATTAAAATTTTTTCATTTTAAAATTATAATTTTCTAATTTTAAATTTAAAAAATTTCAAATTAAAAAAAATTAAATTTGAACAGACATCAACGCGTGGCAGGTTACAGCTATAGTTATTAATATTATTTTACCGATACCATCAGCTTGAATTTCATATTTTTATCTAAACCATGAATTAATATTTCATTTTATTTTCATTGCGTTTTATTCAATTTGTTATTTGTATTTTTATAGCTTTTATTATTATTATCTTAATATCAACGTTGCGGTAACAAATTGGCTGGCAGTCACGGCCACGTCGTCATCAACGTCAAACGTCGGAGGTAATCAGCTTCGTTCGAGGGAAGAGAGAGAGAGAGAGAAAGGTGGACCGAGAGTAGAGAGTCTTCTCCTCTCAGCAGGGGCGCAATGCCGCTGCACACGCTGCGAATGACGTGAGATCGACGCGAACGACGAGTTTTGTCTTTGTTTTATTTGTTTCCCCTCTTTTTACCTCTCTAGGACTTTCTCAACTTTCTCGTCTATTGTATACATGAACGGCGATATCGACTACTCCCTCGTAAATTGATTTCGGATTTGGAAAGTACTCGAGTGCGTTGTTATCGAAATAGAAAAGGGAGAATTTGAGATGAGATTCGAGGGATGGCAAATTAATAAGAAAATATGAAATAAATAAGAAAAAAGTAATTCGAAGAAATAACAATAATAAATAATAAAAATTAAAGCTACAAATAAGTCAATAAATAAATAAATAAATAAGTAAATGAATAAAAATCAAAAATAATGAAAGAATTTTTTCTTTCAATTAATAAATACAAAAATAAAAAACTGAGGTTATTTGGAAAGTACTCGAGTGGGTTGTTATCGAAATAGAAAAGGGAGGATTTGAGATGAGATTCGAGGGATGGCAAATTAATAAGAAAATATGAAATAAATAATAAAAAATAATACAAAGAAATAATAATAATAAATAATAAAAATAAAAGCTACAAATAAGTCAATAAATAATTAAATAAATAAATAAATGAATAAAAATAAAAAATAATGAAAGAATTTTTTCTTTCAATTGATAAATACAAAAATAAAAAACTGAGGTGAAAAATCAATTAAGTAAAAAATTATTAAAAGAGACAGAAAATGTGTATAAAAAAAAAGAAAAAAAGAAAGTTCAGAGAAATCGAAAGAAAAGGGAGATGAAAAAAAAGAGAGAGAATGGAAGAAATCGAGGGAGGTGAAAAAAATGAAGGAGAAAAATGAGAGGGGAAGCAGGAAGGAAAAGGGGGAAGGAGAGCCCGGACGAACCGGCACGTTCCATCGGGAAAAGAGACGCGCGTGCGACGTGGCACACAGCCCAGCGAGATCGTTACGACCAATTACGAACAATGGGGAACCGACCCGTATACTTATCTATCGTAATAAAGGTAGATCGTGTGCGAACTTGAGTACACCTCGAAGGTAATATCGATACGGCCGACTGCCAGCCGAAGCCCGAATGATACAATAGAAAATCAATTGTTCGTTATTCCATGTCTGCAGAGACAGGATTCAGTAGCTATATATCCCTCGTATGGCTAGCAATAATAAACCCTGTACAAGGAACGTCCTTACGACGTGAGTATCAAGATTTTAGAAAGAAAAGCAACGGCGATGATGACCAAATATCGTCATTTGAAAAATTTTTCATTCCACTTTTTTTTTCAAAAATTTCAATGATTTTAGAATACTCTGGTATATATTAATAAAATTTTTTAATGATAAAAAATTTGTCGTGAGTTTTAAATATGTAAATTTTAAAAATAATGAAATTCATTTTGTTATTTGAGGAAAAATTTTTATTCGTGATTTTAAAAAAATTTTATTTTACGTTTATTTTGATAAATATGTATTAAAAAATGAAAATATGTATAAAAAATACACGGTGCAAATAAAATATTATGCAATTTCATAGGATGGAGGGAATTTTGTAGAAAAATGAAATAAAAATCTTCCAGAATCAACAGTTTGTAGAAATATCAGGGAAGGCGAACAAACACGAGGGAAAAGCTTGACAATGGCGAAGCATTCGACGAAGAAGTGGATGCTCCGGATTGAGGAGTCTCGCTCTATTATTAGTGCCAAAACAAACGGCCACAACGTAATTATCGGAGGTGGACGGTACACGTCTGTGCGAGAGAAGCCCTCCAGCGATTTTCACACGCGTTCTCCCCACCTCTGTTTTCTCTCTTTATATCTCTAACACTCTCTCTCTCTGTCTCGCTCGCCATTCTTCCTGTCACAAGCCTGCGAAACGCTCCGGTGTCCTGTATTTTCGGCCAAAACTGCCCGGGAATGCAACCGACAACGAACCAAGTTTTCGGACAGCGACACGTTCTGAAAAGCTCTCACGAGACCTTTATCGACGATGATTTAAAATTTCAAAAAAAAACCTAAAAAAGTAAATTAAAAATTTTGTGAAAAATTACAGGGCTTTAAAAACGATGGTCGAATGGACATAAAAATAATTCCTTTGATAATTTATTTAATTTATATTAATAAATTTATCATGATTTGAAAATTCGTCAAAAAATATTTGTATAAAATTTAGCAAAAAGTTTTTTAAAAATAACTCTCAAATTCACGAAAAATTCACTCAATTAAAAAAAAAAGATTTTTGAATTCCTGAAACATTTCAAAATTTAAAAAACTTATTCGTGATTCAAAAATTCTAAAAAGACTTAAAAAGATTCAAGCTTAACGATGCATACGTCGAACGATCCCTGACAAAAGTTACTTTTTCATAATAAATTGGTAAAATTAAACCTTTATTTTTTCGTTAAAAACTTGAAATTTTGAATTATATTATTTACAATGGTACTTGATACTTTGCTAATGTTTTATTAACAATTTTCATATTATTTATCGCTTAGACAATTAAGAAACAAGAGTTTCAGATAAACTTTTGTTTAAATTCGAAATTTAACATTGTGTGTATGTACCAATTATAGAAAAAAAATATGAACAGAAACTTGTGTTTTGAATAATTTTTAGAATCAAATTTGTGAATTTTCCATGACAACGTTAAAATGGAACAAAACTTGAAAATTAAATATCTTTCGAACCATTCAGTCAATCACTTCCAAATTTGGAACAGAATTTTTAAACATATTCATAAACAATGTGTCAAAATTTCTGCAATTTTTATGATTTTTTAAAAATCGTCTATACATCCTTAAAACGAAAAATAAAGAAAAAAAAATCTAAACAAATAGTTTACGATCGTTGGACGATAAATAATTGGTCTAATTTTTTCGAACAATTTTCTTTCGGGCTCTCCCAAGGAAGATAAATGGGAATCTACGTGGCAGTTCGTTTACGTCCAAAAAGCATGGCAGAGTAAAAAAGGAATACGGTATAAACGGAAGTGCGCGGAGCTGCGATAAAATGCCACTATACGGAGCATTCTTTTTCCATCGATGAATCGATCAGGATGATAGACCAGTTTTTTACGGTTAACTCGATAAGTGATTCGATTACCCTTGCTGTATAGAATGGATCTATGCCTATATATACGCTCTATGCCTATATATTCGTCGCCATCCTGCATAAACGTCCTGCTAGAAAATGCACCGAACTGGTTTCCACGTCGGTGCGGTAACCAGGAAATTTCTAACGCCGTGGTAACGTATGTAAGCGCGGGACTACGTGTTCCCCTTCAATCTTACTCCACGATCGCATCTGCATTCTTCACAGTTTCGTCGCAATGACACCGGGATATTCAAGGCTGTTCGACCATTATATGCACCGGGAATTATTTAGAGCGCAAACTCGATTCTTATTAAATTTGATATCTCGTTAAATTTTATATCTTATCTGATTAAATATCGAGGTGAATTAAATATTCGAATGAATGGGAAAATTAAATATAAGAATAAATGCAAATAGTGGTGTATTGAATCTTTGCGAAATGTAAAATTAAATCAACTCGATTGTTTTCATATAAATTGTAAGGTAGAGTAAACATTAAATTAAATTTTATGATAGTTTATTATATGCTATCGTTGATCAGTTGTTTTATGTTTTTTCTTTTTTTTTAAAAGAAATTTCAAGTTTCGAGTTCGAGCAGAATGTCATTCATAGCCAAGTCACTTACTTTTTCAATATTAAAAAATTTTTTTTAAACTTACCATGAATAAAATTAAATTAAATAAAATTTTAATCATTTTATTGATTGGTTGTGTTGATAAAAAAATTGAAAAATGACTTTTTGAGGAAGCCTGAAGCACTTTTGAGGTTGATGCAGGTGTCGAAATTACTGCAATCTTGATTATATTTTTATTTTTGCACCAACCAAGTGTCTGAGAGAATAAAAAGTGTGAGCTTATCAATGGCTCACGTGATGAGTTGTCCTGTGTAAAATTATTTTTAACACCTGACGAACGAGATAGCGCTGGCTCATTCTAACCTTCCGTTATCGATACCGAACCACTCACTCCAGCTAACTAAACCATTTTCTTCGTGAGGAGAAAAGAATCATCGGAATGACCTCATCTCGTCACAGGAAGCAGCGCCATGCATCAAGATTGGAGACGAAATACCTTCACTAAAATTCTTGATTTAATTTTCATTTTTATATTTTATTTACTTTATTCTATATATATAATATAAATAATAAATATGTATATTATATATTTATATTTACTCTTTAAAGTCTTTTATTAAACTTCATTCTTGTACACTGAATTTTATTATACGTTTTAATAATTTTTGTTAATATTCAATGTAAAAATATTTTACTAAATTCAGACAAGTAAAAACCGATCTCGTTTGCGAAATATATTTTTCTATAAATTTTCCCTCGACGTTCGGCATTAAAAAGAAAATCGTCGTCGGAATTTGCCGTGTTCATTGTTCTAATCGCATAAAATATTTGAAATCCTTTCCCCTCAATCTCGCAAATCGTCGAAGGCAAGAAAGCGATGCACCGACCTAGTAAAGAAAGAGGATGAGAAAATAAAAATAAAATGTTGAGAAAAAAAAAAGTTGAACACAGTACCCTTCTCCGAGTTTACTGCTTCTTTCTTTTATTCATTCTCCGAGAGTACTTGCTGCAACGACCGAGCGATCTTCTCGCCAAGTTGAATGCACACGTTCGTACGCAGAATCCTGTATAACCCTCTGCGATTCCACTCCTTTTTCTGTCCTTCTCACTTTATTTATTTATTTTTCTCCCTCTCTCTCTCTCTTCTTTTTTTCTCGCTCTATATATCTCGATACTTTTTTTTCTCGCTCTCTATTTTATTTTCGCTTTCGCTTTTTATTATATTCGTTCCTCTCGCACTTCCTCTTATTTCAGATATGCGAAGAGGCTTCGACGAGCGTTCCTGTTTGCGTCTGTATCGAGGCGCGAACCATTCGCGAGCGACGCGTATTGAAATTAGTTGACCGAGGCGAGAGATGAAAACGCACAAACGTCACGCGGGATAACAAAAAATCTGACAAAAACTCATTTTCATCAAATTTAATTGATCGTAAAATCTTTCGAACTAATCTCCTTGCTGTGGTTTTGTTGCGTCGAGTTAACAAGAAAATTTAATGGAAAAACTTGAATTGATTGGAATTCGTAATAGTGAAAAAATTAGAATCGAACAAATTAATTGAAAAAATTATCATTTTAAAATAAACAAATTTAAAAAAAAATTCTCAATAAAAAAAATTGACAAACAGGATAAAAATTCAATAATGAATCTAAAATATTATAAAAAAATTATAAATTATTTCAAATCGCAAAAGCTTTCTGTATTCAATAGACGTATAAATCCGATTTTAAAATAAACAAATTTAAAAAAAATTGACAAACAGAATAAAAATTCAATAACGAATCTAAAATATAATAAAAAATCATAAATTTTATTTCAAATCACACAAGCTTTCTGTATTCAATAGACGTATAAATCCGACCACAAAAACCCATTATCACGAAATTTAATTGATCGCGAAACATTTGCAATTTGTTTTCATCCCCATATGAATTTTATTCCGATAATCTGGCAAAAAATGGTTTGAATCGCGATCGCGAGTCCAATCGGCGAGTCCCTTTGAAGCGATAATCGCGATTTTTTCGCCACACGCATTTGGATAACAACCGAACAATGTTTTTTCAGGGGATCCGAGATCGAGAGGGAGAGTCGGGAGTAGAAAAAAAAGGCGCGTTTGCAAAATTGTAAAAGTCGAATGCAGCGTAATGACTGCATTGAAATTCCGGCTTCGTATATCTCATCTCGCGAGAGAGAGAAAGAGAAAGAGAGAGAGACAAAAAGAGAAAGAGGGAAAGAAAGAGAGACTCGGGTAGGCTTATTCCGTCCCGAACTGGCACTTTGTAATAGTCGCAGTGGTAATAGAAGTTAGTAGTGGTGGCAAGAATGCTCGAGGACGAGACATTGGCTTACCGCGCTCTCGACCTTGCCAGTTCGTTACTCTTTCTCCCCGGGCTCTTGCCGTATACCTCTTATGCATTACACGCAGAAGAAATCTTCTCGCTCTCTTTTTTTTCCATCCACCATTTACGTTATTTTTTTTCCATTATTTTTGTTAGTTTCGAAAATGTAATTATCGCAAAAATCATCCATGCAATTGTGTAATTTACAATAATTATTCCACTGTTTTGAATAAAGAATTTTTCGCTGTTATTACAGTGGTAATAATTATAAAATGTTACTTTTTGTGTAGAAAAATTTAATTTATTAATTTTTATTTTTTGTTATCCTGATTTTTATTATTTTTCACTTTTTCAACGCATTTTCTTTTCGTTTCGTTTCATCCCTTTTCGTATTTATTGCAGGAGCAATAATTGTAAAATATTTTTTTTAATTTGCATAAACATTTAATTTATTTTTATTTTTTTAGGATTTCTTTTATTCCTCCCTTCTTTTTCGCAGCACCGTTTTTCTTATTCTCGTTTCTTTTCATCCCTCTCCCTTCGTCTTTCTCCTCGCTTATCTGCGACTTACGTGCTGCCACTGCGCCGTACATACACCTTTATCTCTGGTCCATGTACGTTAAGGCTCCTATGTAAACCGCGATCATATCGCGGAATGCTTCCAAGAGGCTCGCGCCCTCGTGTACTCTTAACTTCGTTGTCATCGTCGCTAACCCTAGACGGGGGGGAGAAAGAAACGAAAAAAACAAACGTATAGCAAAACACTTATTCGATGGAGACTATTTGTCTTTTTCATTGGAACTCGCAGTGCGTTCCCCTTCGGATGCACGAGAATTTCATCGGGTTGGGATTGAAGAATTTTTCAGTGTCACAAAAAATTCAAGAAAAAAAATAAATTATGAATAATTTATTGCAGTGAAATAATTACAGGAAAAAATATTATTTTAATAATCCTCGATACTTTTTTACATTTAAATAATTCAATAATTAATAAAACATACCAAAATAATTCAAAAACACAAGAAAAATGTAAAAATTAAAATTTTTGATAGTTTTACATTGTTATAGAATTTTTCTCGCAGCTTCTGTATAAAAATAATAAAAAATCGTTACTTTTTTACATTCAAATAATTCAATAATTAATAAAACATACCAAAAAAATTCAAGGACACAAGAAAAATGTAAAAATTAAAATTTTTGATATTTTTTTACATTGTTACAATTTTTCTCACTTCTGTATGAAAATAATAAAAAATTCGATTTTTTGATGCATGTAAAAAATTTCATCCGTTTTTCGTTCGCACAAACCAGAAAATTGTAAATCCTCATTATTTGTTACGAAATCTCACAGAGGAACGAATTGGAGCGCGACAAGGGTGACTTTTGTAATTGCTTTTTTCAGCAGAGCATCGCAAATAGGAAAAATTCTCTATTCGCTGTTTAAAAAAAGAATTGAGGAAGAAGCGTTCCTGATTGAGGCGTACATGAGGCCATACCGAGAGGAATGATTACCAAGCGACTTCGTAATTAATGCACTCTCTTACTTATCGCTCGTCACACGTGCTTTTCCCTTTTTATTTATGTTTTCTTCTATTTTATTTTTAATTTTTTTTCTTTTTTTTACCATTTCACTCGAACCTTGTAATATGCGTATTCTTGTCAGGCTTCATCATAATCTTGCACGGCATCGCTCATGATTCTTATACGCAAGAGCTTATTAGTTCATCTCGTTATTACACTACAACGCTGCACTTCAACCGTGAGTAATTATTTTCCTGCGTCAATTTCTTTTTTTTATTTCTCCAATTTTTTTTTGCACTTTTTTTGAAAATACTTTAACCGCCTGTTAATAGAACGTTCTATAAACGATCTTCCAATTATCACGCTCTGTACTGCGCCCGACTGCATATTATTGCTATTAAAATTAAATGATCGCATAATAAAATGACTTCCTCTCCGGTATTTTTTCTGGCTCTAATGTTCGCTAATTTCGAATTTTTTTTCTCCAGGCGTTTTACCAGCCATTAAAAACTTAAAGGGAAAATGATGTTTCGCATGTTTTGTTAAAAAAAAATTTAATGCAATTGTCAAAAATCGATTCGTACATGTTGAATCATTTTTTGTTTATTTACAATTCGTTATGTCATTTTTTAATTAATAATTATGATTTTTACAAAACTTAATTTCAATTTATGTTGCGAAATTTGGATGAGAAAAATTTGACATTCTAAATTTTTTTAAATTGATTTCTGTTTCAATGTCCCTCGAATAAAAAATATTTTAAATAACAAATGATTTTTGAAATTTTCGACTATGAATAAATAAATGTAGAATATTCTACATAAAAATAAAAAATAACGAAGACCAGAATAAGAAGAGACGTGATGAATATATTTGTAATGTAATGTAACTGTGTCTAAAATCGATTCGTATACATATGTTGAATTATTCTTTGTTTATTTACAATTCATTATCTCATTTTTTAATTAATAATTATGATTTTTACAAAATTTAATTTCAATTTATATTGCGAAATTTGGATAAGAAAAATTTGACATTCTAAATTTTTTTAAATCGATTTCTGTTTCAATGTCCCTCGAATAAAAAATATTTTAAATAAAAATAAATAATTTTTGAAATTTTTGACTATGAATAAATAAATGTTGAATACTCTACATAAAAATAAAAAATAACGAGGACCAGAATAAGAAGAGACGTGATGAATGTATTTGTGTATAGAGTCTGGATCGGAATTCCGGGAGGAGGCAGAGCAGAGCCGAGGAACATTTGTCGCTACGGGCAGCTACAACTCACGTGGCAAAATACGTCTCCGAGGATCAATTGTCTGCTCGATAATATATTTGCTGGAGAATCGTGCGCGAACGCGCGCGCTTGTCAACTGAAATATGTGCGGCAGTTGAAACGATCGAATTTGACGTAAATGCGAATGTGACTAGTCACTATTTAACCAGCTGGCATATCCAGTTGCGAAGCGATTTTCATGCAACGGCACATGCGGAAACGTTTACTCGAAAAAGGAATACGAGAAAGCGAGCTAATCACCATTCAGGTGGAATCGAATAATCGTCCAATTTATAGAAAAAAAAAACAAATGTATTCCAAACGTCGAATCAAAAAAAATTAACAGATAAAAATAAAAAATAATGAAAGTGAATTCCTCCCTTTTACATTTTGTTAATAAAAATACGATTAAGAAATTCTTGTTTAACAATTCACAGATCATATCTCAGAAACGAGAAATATTTCATAAAATAAAATATAAAACATCAAACTTGAGAATAATTTCAAAATAATTGAATTTTTTGAAATGATGTTAAATATTAATAAAATTATTGTCACGATAACAAAATATTAAGTATGGAAAACAATAATTGAAATTTACAACAATTTAACTTTTTGATAAAAATTTAATGTTGAAGTAGATAGAAAAAAAACAAATATATTCCAAACGTCGAATAAAAAAAAAATTAACAGATAAAAATAAAAAATAATGAAAGTGAATTCCTCCCCTTTACATTTTGTAAATAAAAATACGATTAAAAAATTCTTATTTAACAATTCACAGATCATAGCTCAGAAACGAGAAATATTTTAAAAAATAAAATATAAAATATCAAACTTAATAATTTCAAAATAATTGAATTTTTTGAAATGATGTCAAATTAGTAAAATTATTGTCAAAATAACAAATTATCAAGTATGCAAAACAATAGTTAAAATTTACAACAATTTAACTTTTTGATAAAAATTTAATGTCGAAGTGGATAAAATTTTTTCTGTCATATCCCTAAAATAAAATTGATCTATATTAATCGTCACAGACTAGATCTATTTTCTTCTGGAGAACGTCGAGCTAGGTGGAAATTGGAGCTAGGAATGGATTATCGGAAATGCATGGTACGATTTCCCGGAGGATTTCGCTGGACACACATCTGGGAATGTGTGTCGCCGTGCGAGTATACAACATTACCTTCATATTATTGACAGCTTAGTTATGCAAATGTAATACATTGGGTCCAAAGCTCCCATTAATAATAGATGAGTCGATAGGATCAAAATAATCCGAAGCTCCATACGTGGACGCTCTGATGTTTACGCGGCAAACTAATTTTCGATCAAACAATTTACGCGGCATTCAGACGTGTGTGCATTTCTCCTAAAACGATACGTATGTCATACACCCAATAATTCCGAATGAAAAAAAAATTCATTCGATTCAATGAAGTTGAAATACAGAATATTTTTAAACAAATCATAATTCGATTAATTTTCAAATTACTGAAAATAATTTTTGGGTAATGATCCGTTATTTTTATGTCATACACCCAATAATTCTGAATGAAAAAAAAAATCATTCGATTCAATGAAGTTGAAATACAGAATATTTTTAAACAAATCATAATTCGATTAGTTTTCAAATTACTCAAAATATTTCTTCGATAATGATTCGTTGTTTTTATATTTTAATTTTTTATATTTATTTACGATTCGTTCAGAATTAAACTTTTTAATTATTTATACTTGTTGCTTTATTTTTTTTTTATAATTTCTCATTTGCTATTTTTCCAGTTAACGTCGTTCTTCTGGAAAAGGGAAAATATTCCGGATCTCTGAATAAAAATATTAATTAGCGAAAAGTTGATTCTTCATCGAGGAGACGAGTCCACGATAAATCTCGCGTTCATCGGTCGGCGGTAATAACGTCGACCACAAAACGCACGTGTCCTGTCCGCCCATTCACGTATATACGGTCGAGTCAGTGAGAATTATGACTTAATTCAGGCGTTGCAGGGGGAGACGCCAGTCGTCGCGAGAGCGTGGGCAAGAATCGAGATTGTCAGGCTCACGTCCAGCGCAAAAAAAAAAAACTTCCTCGCGAACGAGTATTCGCGCGGTTGTGTTTAAGGAATTTCATTATATAAGAATGGTAAAAAATTTGAATTGATGAAAATTTAAATTTTAAAAATTTAAAAATTCGAATTTATTTTATTTTCAATGAAAATTTTGAATAATTAGAAAAAATGAATTTTGCTTTTACTGTAAAATTAAGAAATTCTTCTCCTTGGAACTTATTATTTTGATAAGACTCTCTCGATAATATTCAAAAAAATTTCAAGAATCACAAAATATCAAAAAATCTCTCACATTTTTTATTTTAAAAAATGCTGGAATTTTTTAAACTTTTTTTTTATCATCTGTACTTGTACCGCCGAACTCCCTTCGTGAAGGGTCAACAAAAGGATGCGTTACGTAAAATTCGAAGCAGCAAACTTCTCCCTCTCCAAACGCCAAGATATCGATCTCGAGGAGATCGAATCGTGCATGCCTGACACACCTCTCCGGATGCATGGGTAGGAAAAAAGCGACGTTTTTTTAAAATAAAATAAAATAAGAAGAGATAAGATAGAAGAAAAAATAAATAAATGGAAATAAGAAATGGCGAACAGTAGCTGTATCGATATGCAGGATCGAAAGTCCTTGAGGGAATTCGAGAGCCTTGCTCGTGATACAAACTCACGAGAGAGAGAAAGAGAGAGAGAAGGGACAAGAGCCTTCCGTGCGGTCGTCGATACGTTCTCGCTGAAAAGCTTTAGATATTGCGAGCCGGACGGAAAGAAAATCTTGTGGAAAATGTTTCAACGTGTCTTGGCTTCTCCCTGAGAATACTCGACGTCGTTTTTACTTTAATACGATCGATCCTTGTAAAAATGAAAACAATAAGAGGGAGCTAGAAAAATATATTACAAAAATAGATCTCGCGTATGTGTAGAAAAAAATATATAAAAATATAAATTATTGAGAAACTTGAGGAAAAATTGAAGCTCAACGAATTCACGATAAAAATATTCCCAGTAATTTGTAATGGCACTCAATGTAATATAGTAAATAACAAATAATTTACATACAAGTAAAAATGTAAAAATGAAAACAATGAGGGAGCTAGAAAAATATATTACAAAAATAGATCTCGCGTATGTGTAGAAAAAAATATACAAAAAAATAAATTATTGAGAAACTTGAGGAAAAATTGAAGCTCAACGATAATTCACGATAAAAATATTCCCAGTAATTTGTAATGGCACTCAATGCAATATAGTAAATAACAAATAATTTACATACAAGTAAAAATGTAAAAATGAAAACAATGAGAGAGCTAGAAAAATATATTACAAAAACATATCTTGCGTATGTGTAAAAAAAATGTACAAAAAAAACAAATTATTGAGAAACTTGAGGAAAAATTGAAGCCCAACGAATCCACGATAAAAGTATTCGTAGTAATTTGTAATGGCACTCGATGTAATATGGTAAATA
>JAPYYX010001410.1:0-26419 GCA_030522605.1 Cremastinae sp. B BG-2022a | reverse complement strand
TACAAAAATAGATCTTGCGTATGTGTAGAAAAAAATGTACGAAAAAAATAAATTACATATTGAGAAACTTGAGGAAAAATTGAAGCTCAACGAATCCACTATAAAAATATTCCCAGTAATTTGTAATGGCACTCAATGTAATATAGTAAATAACAAATAATTTACATACAAGTAAAAATGTAAAAATGAAAACAATGAGAGAGCTAGAAAAATATATTACAAAAATAGATCTCGCGTATGTGTAGAAAAAAATATATAAAAAAATAAATTATTGAGAAACTTGAGGAAAAATTGAAGCTCAATGAATCTACGATAAAAATATTCGTAGTAATTTGTAATAGCACTCGATGTAATACAGTAAATAAAAAATAATTTACATATAAGTAAAAATGAAAACAATGAGAGAGCTAGAAAAATATATTACAAAAATAGTTCTCGCGTATGTGTAGAAAAAAATATACAAAAAAAATAAATTATTGAGAAACTTGAGGAAAAATTGAAGCCCAACGAATCCACGATAAAAGTATTCGTAGTAATTTGTAATGGCACTCGATGTAATATGGTAAATATACAAAAATAGATCTTGCGTATGTGTAGAAAAAAATGTACGAAAAAAATAAATTACATATTGAGAAACTTGAGGAAAAATTGAAGCTCAACGAATCCACGATAAAAGTATTCGTAGTAATTTGTAATGGCTCTCGATGTAATATAGTAAATAAAAAATAATTTACATATAAGTAATAGAGTAAAAAGGAAATAATAACCAATGGGAATAGAGATACGCTCGAGTTTGTTATCTCATTGAGTAGCGGCGTGTACTTGAGGGAGAGGAGAGAGTGTACAGAGAAGGAACATCGAAGTGGAGCCCATCAAGAAGGTGGATAAGCGTTTTTATACCTCATACGGAGAAGGTAATTTTCGCAACGCCAACGGCGCGGTGAAAAATCGTGGCTGCGATTCTCTCTCCGAGGGCAAAACCCAGCACGGAACGGTTTCACCAAAGTGCAGTCGTTGGCTGGCGAAGATTCGATTTAATCGACACCGAAATTTCTTCAGTCTTGATTCCACTTTGTTCTCCGTTGAGATTTTAATCATTTGATTGATGAGATCAGGAAATTTTTGAAATTTTCTCATTTTTTAATGTCTCAAAATTCTTTCGATCTGAAAATAGATCGTTGAACTTTAATATAATTATAATTATAATATATCAGTAATTATTGAATATTTTCTACTGTTACGATTTTTATATTTTTTAATTAAATATAAAAAAAGCTTATAAATATTATAAATAAAAATTGAACATTTTTCAAGCAAATGCTTATTACGTTTTATTTATCTTCATTCCACAAGATTCAACAAAAACAAGAAAAATTGACTGAGAACAAGAGAAAAAAGAGATCGATCTACCTGCCAACGTCTGTGCCTCAGCGTTGGGTGCTCCAGCACCACATTCGAAAACAATTTAACGGCGCGTGATAGGCCTCAGTCTCCGGGGCATTCAATGGCGCGTGAAGGTGGTTTGGAGAAGCCAGCAGGATCGACACGCATCCCCGCTCTTCTGGGACCCCATGGGGTGTTGCTTGTATCCATCGGAGTACAATAATGGCACGAGATTGGTGGCGTCATTACCAATCTCTGCACTTTTCATTTCTTGTCTCGAATTTTTTCCTCATCTCTTTTTTTTATTAAATTTTTTCATCAATTTACTTCATCATTTTTGCGTGTACTTGTAATTCTTACCCACAGCAATTTTTCCTATTTTTTTCTACAATTTTTTATAAGATTATTCATTTTAAATTTTACGAATTTTTTCAACTATCATTATTTTTGTATAAAAAAATAATATATATAGAAATAATAAATAAAAAAGTTGTAAAATTGTTTATTGCAATGAATTTTACAACGTTTTTTTTCCTCTTTTTAATAAATTCTAATTTTTTCCATACACGATTTTTGTTTATTTATTTTTCTATCTCATTATTTTTCCATGCATTTCACTTTCTCTATCTTTCAATGTGCTCGCTTTTATCTCCCTTAATTTTTTCTTTCTTCATCTCCCTCACTATTTTTCTTCGCTGAGCAGCGTGCGTGCCGCGAGTACTTGAATGCTTCGAGCCGTATGACGCGCCAAGACGAACTCTCGTGTCGGATGCTATATATTTTACGACCAAATGAGCGCTAGATATATAATAGATAGAATGAAGGAGAAAATAAAGAGGCGATTCGTGAGGGGAGAGGAGGAGGCGAGAATGAGAATTAGAAAGAGAGAGAGAGAGAGAAAAGAGGGAAAGAAAAAGAGAGAGAAAATCCGCCGCTCAGGGCTGCTTCGAACGCCTCATCTTCTTCTCCTTCATTCCTGATCTTTTGAAAACACCGATCGAGAAACCCTTCCGTTCGCTCTTTTCATTCCTGCCCGTCCCTTTTCTATGCTCACCGGCGCATTTCTTCCTCTTTTCTTCCTCTCGCGAATTCTCGTATATCATTCGTACCATCGTGTCTGTTTGATCGAATCGAGAAGCGACTCCGTAATCGCCGAGCGCTTGTTCCACACAGCATTCTACGATACAAAACCAAGAATGACCTGTAAGACTCGAAATAGGAGAAACGGAAGTGTGGGGGACGGAGAGAAATCGAGTCCGAGCAAGTTCATCGAGACTACGAGCTTGTGGCTGTACGTTAAAAAATGGGAAGAAAATTGAAACATCGAGGCCGGTGGTTTGTAAATGAAAAGAAAAAAATAAATTTTTTCGTAGAATGAAATTTTCGATTTTTCTGAAAATTTTTGTGCAAACGTATAAAATATTTTATGGTCGACGTTACTTTCTATATTCAACGTCTTATTTAATGCTATATCATGTTATAATACTATCAAAATAAATTATTTTTGTTGAGTTTTATTACATTGTATATTGGTATCATCAAATTACATTTTTTATTATTATTTGCTGTACTTGTTTATAATCAAATTGAACTTTCCGTAATACATCAATTTTCTACATCAATTTATCCGTGGTAAAGAATAACCAGAGAGTTTTCTATTTCCACAGTGTATTTCTCATATGTTTTCCGTATAGAAAGTTTTCTCTCGCGGACGTCCGAAGCGATCCCAACGAAGGAAGAAAGTGTAAGCCGTGGATGGAACTGGTCCATTCGAAGAGAAACGAGCAATGATGGAAAAGCCAGAGAAAAAGAGATGGCATTTTATTTCGTGGAGTGTACGCCCTGCAGAGGAAACACGGAGAATTGCGTTCACCTGAGTCGAGGGTGAATTTTCAAAGCTGTTGAAATGAAAGCGATATCTTGGATAAAATGTACAGGGTGTTTCATAATTTAGTAATGAAACTAAGATAGTTAGATTGTACGTTAAATTTCAAGACGAAAAGTCCTAAGGCACTTTTCGATCCGACGTGCCAGTGACGAGTTATAGAGAACAAAAGAAAGAGCCAATGAAGAGCGCCCGGGTCACGTGACAGCGCGCTCGCTGCCACGCGGCGTTCGCTGATAGGCTGAACTCTCGAATCATTGATAACTTTTTAACGGCTCGTCGGATCGAAAGACGATCAAAAACTTTTCTATCCAGAATTTCTTCACGATTCTGATTTTCCCGTTGCCAACATCCATTTTTGGCGCGGTCTGTACAAAAAAGCGGACAGAATGTTGTATAGACGTATAAAGTACGACTCGGGATAAGAGAGAAGAAAGAGATCTTTGAACTTTTAAATTCTCTATACACGGAGCATAACGTGTTAGAGTCAAGGCACCTCTTGAAATATATTTTTCCTCTTTTTCACATTTTTTCCCGCCTTTCACATCCTCCCCCATCCCTCTCGTTTTTTCTCGCTCCTCCTATATATTTCTCGTTTCTCTTGGCTTTTCGCGTGTTGTGACCCCTCTCGCCCAAGGACTTTCTCATTTCCACGAATCCTGAGTGAATCCAACCTCCCAAATTCTTCTCGCTGCTGCGCCTCGAGTGCACTGCGAAAGAAAATTCCCTCAAGGTGAATTTTCATTCGGTGGGCGACTCCATTCCAGTTTAAATTCTTTTGTTTTCTGTTAAACATTCTCGCACTCACAAATATTTCTTCACACTTTACATGAAGAGGAAACAATGTAAAAAAATTGTTCAATATTACATTTTTCAATTCTTTATCTATAATTTCATTATTAACAAATACATTTTCAAATTTTCATACATTCTTCATACTTTATCCGTTTTTATTACTTTTTACGTGTATGGGAAATAATTAAAAATTATTAAAATTTGATGTGTATTGTACTAAAAAAAGAAGAAAATTGTCCACTAAAAACCGGATTTATTCATTCATGAGGCAATTTAAATCTTGTCTTTTTATATTTTGTTTTTTTTAGAGCATCCTCATAGTTCGTTTCCACCGTGAGTCGGCGACATTAATGCGTTAATGCGTACGACACGTGGCCATTTGCAAGCCGCAAGTAATGGCCTGGCGAAATACTGCCGAGCTAGCCGTTTCTCGTGCATTTTACACCGGCGAAGCTCACAAGAGTCCAGCTCGTTTAGAAAATTTTCCTTCTTGCATGAGACACGAGTAAATTTGTCACTGACACATTCTCCGCGAGCTTAAAAAAAAGTTACTACAATTTTTTTACGACATTGTCAGTAAAATGAGGTAAAAAAGATTGAAATTGATAAATAAATGACACATAAAAACAATTTATTTCAACTTTATATCAATTTTTTAAATTTTCATCAATTCATCGTAAAGTAAACCTAGTAGCGACGTAATTGGCATAATAATACGAAGAACGTATTTTTATTTTATCTTCACATTCAATAATCCATAAAATTCAAAAATGCAATATTTTTTTTCATGGACGACCGAGAAAGCGCTCCGAGTAATCCGATAACTGCGATCAACTAATATTTTCGTTTTTCGCTCAGCCAGCGTGAATATATTCTTCACGGTTGGAAAAAGTCTCAAGGGATTTTCCTCCGGTAACGAAAGTAAAAGTTTCGAGCGATCCGAGACTCGAGTAACTTTATGAAGTTGGCATTGTTTGTAATTGGACTGTATTCCGCATACTCTGTTATTGTTTGCCTGGGAATAATTTGGTTTAATTCAAGGTAAGGGAACTTGGCGGAGAGTCAATTTGTACCAAGTTCGACTCTATGCCTGGCCTATTATTATTTACACGAGAATAATTTGGATTCCACGAAATCTTTTCGCGCTCGCAAGAAATACGAACGAGAGAGAGCTTTATTGCTGCTCATCTATTCTCGCAAATGCAGCTACTACTTATTCCTTTCTCTCTCTCTCTCTCTATCTCTTTTTCTTCATTTCTCATTTCGTCTCTCTCGCTTGCCCTCTTCGTTCTTGTCTCAGCTTTCATAATTGCCTTCGCAGCGACCGCTCGCGAAAGTGATGAGAATTCGAGCGGAAAAGACGACGACTTCGGGTCTACAAAAAGTGCGAGATTCGAGCAAAAAGGCTCGAAATGTAGAAAAAGAACCCTCAAGTACTTCATCGAGCTTATGGTAGTCGGGAGAGGATCATTGAGCCATCAGCGGCTCAGAATCTCTCCTCGGCCATCTTGGATACAGTTTAATAAACAGAGGATTGTAAACTCGGAAGTATACAAGTCTCGAGGTTAACTCTGAAATAATCGACGATGGATATAGTTACGAGCGAGATTAACCGGAAAAATGAGTAGAAGAATGGCAGCCAATTTTCCAACAATTAAATTCCGAGCGTCTGCAGGAGTGGATACGAATTTTTTTGACTACAGATATGAAGCTCGAAGATCACTTAACGAAAAAAAAAAATTAATAGACAACCAGCAATTTTTTCATATAATTTCATTTACAGAGACGTCTGCGAATTTTTTCCATAGCTACGTGAAATTAACGAAAAAAATGAATGGAATAATGACCATTTTTCTAACAGTTGAAATCAAAAGAAATAGAATTTCTTTTTTTCATTGTAAATCTCTAAGGGAATTTCTCGTATTTTTCTTCTTCTTATTTCTAAATCGCTCGTGCGCTGTCGAGATAACCAAGACCGCAGAGAAACACCATTTTCTTTTTATATAATATTGGACAGTGCAGAGTAAAAGAAAAAAGTAAAAATAAAATAAAAGCGGGAATGAAGACAGCGTTAAGATAAAAGCGCAGCGAGAGCGATATATCGAGTAAGAAAAAAAAAAAGTCGACGGATGAGATTGGAGGAGCAACGTGTACAAGTCATCGAGAGTTCCGTATCAGAATCAAACGTAAACAGACTGAGCATCGTCATAAAAATAAAACAGCTTTCTCTCATTTTGTACGACGAGGCTCTTTCGTTTTCCTGGACTGGCTTACTCCAGTTTCCTTCGGGAGCCTGATGGCTTTGTCGCGTCCTACTTGCACCGACTCCTCTCGTTCGGCTATTCCGAAACAGCTCGCAAAACAGCAGTCTCCTTCTTTCATTTTATTCCAGCCTTCCGGATTGCTTAGCAAACACGTATTTACGGCCTCGTCCCTCACGTTTGCTGCACAATTTTCTCGGATATTCTATTTTATTTCCGAGCTGCATGACGTCTACCGAAATAACCATTTTTTACGTTAAAATCGAACAAAAGCTTTAAAACCTCCGAAATGAAATAAAAAAAATTATTAAAAATGAAAATCATCCAAGATAATTTTTAATTTTCTCCTTTAGTGATCTCTCGGTTTGAATATTCACAACCCGAGGAACTCGTGACTGGGATGTACATCAAGGTACAACACTTACACATTACTTTAAATATCGGAGTACGTAATATCCTCGAGTTCCAGGATAGGGTCATTCGCCATAGAGCCCGAGCATATAGTACGAACATGTCGGCGAGCCACTTTAAGTGGTAAGATCCTTTGCGGAGCTAACGGCGGAGAATTCTCACGCGTCTGCCTTCCGCTTCTTCTCTTCCTCCTCGCCGAGTCGCGTTTGCGTTCCCTCAGCGGTGATTCACTTCCAGCTACGTCTGCGGTTATGCAAAGACTCTCGCTCGCTCCGGGGTCCAACCGGGGAACGAATCCGGCTAGGAGACAAGAAGAAGAGAGCCGGAGACCGCGCTGATCCTTTCGCTCGCGATTAGGGACCAACTTGGCCACTCTCCTTCCTTCCCTTCCGACCCCCCCTTCTCTCTTTCCTTCCGTAATTTCTTACTTGGCACACTCCGGCATGTTCGGGTAATAGGGCGAAACGCCCGAGAACGATAAATTTCAACGACGCCGCGCTCCAAACGTGTCCGCACTATCCGGGGGGATTTACCACTTCGCCAACTTACTTTTTACTCCTCCTCGCCAGATGTAGCAGCTTTGCATCCGAAATCTTACACCTTCGGAGCAAGATATTCAGATTTTCGTATACGATTCTGATGAAATTCGGACGATGCTTTTTCGGTGGTCTCTGGATGAATGTAATGTTGCGGATGTTCCTATTCTTTTTTATGGAGTGCTGGAAATGTGTAGGATTGCGATGTTGGTGATTTCGAGGGAGGAATTCACTTGGTACGCGTAATTGTAAGAAATCGACGATTTCGATCGAAAGTTCTTTTACTTGTTAATTAGAATGTTTACGAATTGGATCAAACTTACCTGCATTGGAATATTTGAGGTGATGTTCAAGTGGCCTATATCGTGCAAAATCGAACTTTGCTAGTAGTAGTAGTAGTACGTGCTTTATTTACAAATATTGTATACACTAATTTGTATACTTTATGACATATTCTCTATTTTAATAATAATGGAATGGGCCATCGACCGTTGTCCTTCAGCCCGTGTTGTTCATACGGATTTATTTTATTTTTTTAAACTGTAATAGTAAAATGTTCTATATCACAATCTTCAATATAATTACATTCCATTAGTTTTGTGATATAGTTAATAAGTTTTCAAATATTGTTTTTTGCGGGTGCTTGAATTTTCTGTCGGTTAGCGGGGGGATGATGGTACATAGTTCTGCAAGATTATTTATTTGCGCTAGAGCAAATGATTTTGTTAAGTTATAAAGCCTTTCTGCGATCGGCGTTATTTTTGTGCGTTCATATAAGACGCTGTTGCGAGGGTTAAATAGAGGGTTCGCATGATGACGAATTTTTGTGAGTTTACGCAATGCAGTTGTCTCGGCTGTTTTCAGTTTATTTATTGCGGTAGTCCTGTCATTTATGAATATTGGGTGAACTTTGCTATTTTCTCTGAAAATAAACATTTTTCGAAGAAAAAAAAGAATCACGTTGTTCTCTTCCCATCAAAGACTAATGTGATTCTCTTGTTTTATCGAAAATACCAAAAATTTCTGAGAAAATAGCAAATTTGTTTTGCATCTGTCCCTCTCGCACTCACAGGGGTTAAACATCACTTTAAATTTTCCCATTTGAGTTAATTGTCTCCAAAACAATTCAAGAGAACGAGAAATTTCCTTTGACAGTTGGAAAAATGACAGTCACAATAAAAGAGAAACGTTCCGGTCGCATGAAATTTTCCTGCATGAAGAATCGCTGCGATCAATCTTCGAAGAGGAAATTTGCACTGTGACGTTGCCGCGAATACATCGAATTTTTCATTACTTCGATTTCAGGACACGGGGTCTGCCAAAATTTCCCGTTTGTACAAAAAAATGTATTCAATGAAGAAATAAATTGGAAAAAAGTCAAATAGCCGGGATCGTTCGACGTCTGGCCAATAATAGACGATAAAGCGATCAATCATCGAAAAGGAATGTAAAAACGTGTCCGGTTCCGGGTGCAGGATCGCACACGGGAAACACAAACCCGGGCATGCGTACATTTATCAATAATGCTCCGTAGGCGTACGGGAGGCGTTTAAAAAGCTGGTGGTTTGGCTCGCGCGAGCCGGGGACGATTCGGGCTAAAATAAATAGCAGAGGTGAAAATTATGTAGCCAGCTGATATATGTCCCATTCACCTTAGATTAATGTATCGCCGATATTACGGCGATGCATCAAAACCACCCGAAAATTACGGCGTTGATCTATTGGCTAAAAGAATTGCTCGAGTATGCGTAAAGTTGGAAATGTGCGAGCGGAGAGTGGGAAAGAGCAAACAAAGTGGAAAAAGAGAAGGATATAGGAAAAGGAGGAGAGTCAAAGTCGGCCAGCGGGACGGTAAAATGTATCACCGGAACGCAGCACGACACCAGCAGTTCGCGGTGGCTCGCGGGTTTGCCGGTGGCCCGTACGCGATCCCCCGGCAGGTTGCTGCTGGGAGTTGCGGTAAAATACGTAATACATGCTCAACTTTTGTACGTCTACATGGGTGGTACTGATATATAAATATGTAAACATACGACACAAGGATATGAATACATACCTGTACCGGGTGATGCAGAATTTGAAATTGAAACCTGAGGAATTGAATTGTAAACAAATAGAATTGATGAGTCCTGGTGCATATCTTGATGTGAACTATCTGGTACCACATTACCATATGTCCAATTTGGACCAATCAGGAATGTCCACAAATCAATAGGATTTGGTCTTTACCGATTGACTTAAGTGATTTCATTAATGGCACCTCAACGACTGGTCGCATAAGTAATCTTATAAATGCTTTAGGACACGAAATATTGATACCAATTTGATTGTTGAACATATAATTTCTCTACTTTTAGGACACCATGAGTATTTATGCTTGTACATGTAAATGCATAAATATGAAAACGGGTATACGGTATTGGTTTTATGTAGCATTGTGGGGGTATGAATGCGCAGCGGTGCGAAAGCTTTCGTTTCTGTGGCTTTTCCACGACAACGAAGCAGAAGAGCCGTTCTCGTTTGGCTCACACGGGGAAGCCCCGCATACCGGGGCGTTGTGCTCACCGGCACCACTTTCGGTCTAGATTTTTATAATTAATTTCCGCAACAACTGTGCGCGCATCGCTGAACCCTCCGCCGGACAACCATAAGCTATTTTGCTTTTGCCCCGAACTATGTAATGTATCATATTACGAATTCATCCCGGAGTTTGTGAACACCAAAATGTTTTTATGTCATGCAGCATTCAGGCGCCTGCGCGAAATTAAATTAGATCAGAAATGCAATTTGAAAAACGATTTCAGTTTAAAAACAGAAAACAAAGGGTCCCCGAGCTAGAAAGTATTTGGAAAAGCGATATAAAAGGGAAATTGGTTTTTTATCTTTTATCGAGGATAATGAAAGCTCGAAAGAAGATGAGAAGTGTGCGGACAAGAGAGGAGCAACGACGACGACAGCGTGAAAACGAAAGAGCACCGAGACGCAGGCGACTACCAATTCCAGGAGTTTCTCTGTGGCAATTAAAGGAATGGCCATCGTAAATCGTGTAAATGTATGTGCGTTCAAAGGAGAGAGGAAAAAAAGGAGATGAGAAAGTCGCGCACGCGAAAAAGCGCTTTTCCATGGCTAAAACAACATTGCACCATCAGAGAATGCAGCTACTCCTGCCTGAAGACATTTTCCTTTTTTCTCGGCCATTGCATATTTATCGGGGTTGTCGCATTAAAAAAAAAGAATGCGGGAATTAAAGATGGAGAAAAAGACAGTGGACGAAAAAAAAGCTGCAACTCATTCATGGAGATTCGTTCACACAGATATATTTCTTCGCACATCCCTTTATTTCACCATTCCTTTGGCTCTGTTTCATCAGACGTAACCGGTGAAAGTAGCCAACTTGAATTCCACCCCAGGGGCGTCACTGCATGTGAACTCTTCCCAAGACGATTTACGCTCCTACTTTTATACGATCTACTTAAAGAAACTAGGTGCGAGAGCTCTTCTTCTTTCTACTCCATTCTTTTTTATTTAGCTGGATTCTTCTAGCCGAGAAATATATCAACTGAATGTACGCTGATCTTGAACCCAGCGCATAATTCTGATGTAAAGCGAAGGAATAAAAACTTCGATTTTTTCCCAAGTTTTCGAATGGGAACGCTTTTCGAAATGGAACACTTTTGAACTTTTACAAATGGAAGTTTTTTCCATTTCGAGACGAGCTTTTTCTCGAATTTCATTCCTTTTTGAGGTGTAGATTTTAAATTACATCGTGGGTGAACGAAGACGAGTACTTTCGAAGATATCTTCAGAAAGGCGATACATTCCGGATGAAGTTGGAGAAGACGATCCAAAAAAGGATGCTCCACTTGGCACCAAGCTAAAAGTAGACTAGAAACTGGAAGAAGTTGTTTATGCGAAGATTCTTCAATGATGATAAAATTCTGAAGTCGTTTTTCGGAGAAGCCAAGAAACTGCGTAAATGCCACATTTCAAATGTGACATTGGATCTGGATAGAATAAAAAACTTATTTATTTAGAAAATACTAAAAGCCAAAGAGCTCATCGTGTTATGAATTTCAGATCGACTCATTGGACACTTCAACATTCGTAGTTTTAACTATCTGGCATCGGACATAATTAGAACGTACGAAATTCCGATGGTCTGGATCCAATCCGTATGTGATATTCTATGTATAAATACAGGTGTACACACATATATAAGCGTCGAGTAACCACCGTGAACATTCTCTGAAAATGTAGAGAGACCAACGGTTCGCCATAGGCTCGATCGATCAACCGCTTGTCTAAATTATTGTTCGCATCCCGAACGTCAATGTTCACCGCGAACGGATTATTGAACGGAACGTTCCTGGTGGATACGTGACAGTTTTTTGCTGTCTTTTCTGCTTTCTGGCTTTTTTCCTATGAAATTTTCACGTCAATATGATGAAGTTTCATCGTCACACGCACACTTGTGTACGTTGCCATTTTGACGTACGAAGTCAAAAATGATGAAGTGGGTCAGAGTTACGTGGGTGATGATATTTTCTCATCAAAATTGAAAACGGTTCGACGAGATTCGATTTTTGTTTTATACTTCGTATTTGCTTTGCAGTACAGCTGAATGTTCGTTACTGATAAAAAGAGTTTATTGAAAGTTGGTATTCATGTTTTTCAATCAACTCTCCAGTAAAACTGGAATGGACCGTTCGCACATTTTGGATATCTAACAAAACTAGTTTCCATTCATTTTCAATCGCTCAGCTCGGAATGATCTTTCTGATGAAAATCCTGTAATCAACATTATACATCGCAATAGCCACGTGACCAGTTATAACGAAAACGATATACACAGGATGAACCTTCGAATGTATCAGATTTTCCAAAAAATATTTGCAATTTACAGAATAACTGATGAAAGGAAAAAAGTATTTAATACAATCTCGACGTTGGGTGGCAACAGGAACTTCAGTTTTTAAATTATATGACGAAAGTCAATTGAGATTTACAGAAATTTCAAGAATTCTTTACATGGGGGAAGTAATTCTTTTTAACTGCATCATGAAATCGGATGAGATCGACAAAGTTGAAGGCCGGTAGGAAGATGTCCCCAGCGAGTAGGAGGATGGACCATCGATACGGGAGACTGGTAGAGAGAAGGTCACCCCGCCGCCAGCCTAATTCCTATTCACTATCCGTTCAGTCGACCTCCTTAATCGCAACTCCAGCAGAATTTAGGATTTCTCAAACTGCCGTTAGAAAAGGGATTTGAGGCATTGGCAAAATCGTGCCCTCGGGCCATCTTTCGTCTCTCATTTTCTTCGTGTCCCTAAGAGCACATCTGCGTGGTGTACGTTGGCCAATGTATATGTTCCATCTTAGTGACCCCAGACCCATTTTCACGTATACCAGCTGATAGAACAACTGATCCGAAAATAAAGGAAGGTCGAAATACAGTTTGTTGGGATTCCGATAAAGGAATGTGTTCCTTTCTCTCTTTCTCTTTTCCCTCTAGCGTCGCATTATTGGTCTTCATGGCTTGGCCGTTTATCCTTTTGCGAAGAATTCGATTAAATCCTGATAAAGGAGAAACAACACAGATGCTGCGTGCATGCAGGTACAAATGATAAACGATATGAGCATACACATAAGCTGGCAAATCCTTGAGCTCCAAGTTTTTCACTAAATGATTCATTTCAATAACAAAGAATGTGGTATAATGCAATTAGCATGATTTACATTTATCGAAATCCAGATATTAAAACAGAATTCCGGGTATGCAGAGTTTATACCCAGAACCGAATATTGTCTGGATTGTGAAAAAATTAAGAACTGATTGACTACAAACAATATGTATAATCATCAATATCATGTGAATGGAATACACAAGCCAAGTTCAGTATCGTATTTCGCAGGAAAATCGAATTTGGACTTCATCATCGTCATAAATCGATGGATTCATATTCCATGAATTCCTACCCCTAGGACGAGAATTCAATCCACAACATTTTAACTTTCACCAGTACCAGAACCAAAAGGAAAAGCGATAGCATTAAATACTTGTAAAAAACCAATGGCTAGAAAAGTTAGAATTGTAAATATCGAATCAACGCGAGGGAAAAATGAAAGTAAAAGTAATATTATTCTTTTGAAACCGAAGTCCAATTTTGAGATTATATTAATAATTCAATTGATCGCTGATGTATTCATCGCGAATATAGCCAAGAGAATAATAATGAAATGAAAAGGAACCAAACCTTCTTTCCACCCATCAGGATGAACCATGCCAGAATGAAGAGGCGAACAGTTATATTCATAAAGCGTCTCAAATTTCGTATCTCAATTGCAGGAAGGGGAGCCTGGAAGCAAGGATTCGGAACGTATGTGCATATATGTACAGACTAGTAATAAAGACGAGCCTATTATCGGTGGAGCATAAAGGAAGTTCACAGGATTCTACTACAACTCAATATGCGCAGGGCTGGCCCGGAGGCTTATATTTCCAATCGAAATCTTGAACAATTGAGAGTGACCTGGGAACGGAACGAGAGATATAACCTGGGGGAAGGAATATTGGAAAGGAGGGTTGAGAGGTTGAAGTCATGGTCTAGGTTGACCAAGTGCATTAATACAAAGCGGCCAACGTTATAACCCATTGTTCCGGAGAGCAAGAGGCACGAATAGCGGCCACCTTTTCCTTCCGTACTCTCTGACCCTCTCGCGATGCTTCCTTGCAGTCTTTATGCCAGCCTGGGTCTACCACAGGTATGCGATTGTCGTTTGCTCTCGTCGAACGTATTCGCAGGAAGAGAGCATTGGAGAACGTCCACGAATACAGAGATCCACCGCAGTGTCGTCGTCCCACGATCAAGAGCGTGACCGGACAATTGCCCACGGTACTTGCACGACGCTTTACGCAGAAAATCATGTACCCTCCATGTGTACTGTTACTATAAACAGGAACTATTTGCTAGTTATGCGCAGATAAGTATGTGCATGGTCATAATCATATACATATGAGGTTCTTACACAACCATGTGCGATAGTCCAGATAATCAAGTATTATTGCGTGGACTGTTGGACTCTTTGGAAGGTAGGAAACTATATGAACCTTTTGGCCAATACATATGCATGCTTTGACATTTCACCGAAGAGTTTTCCTAGAATGGCTCGAATCTCTCCAATGTATCCTGACGTTTGGTACCAAGTCATGATATGATACAAATCGGAACCTCTGACAGATATATCTGATTCGATGTCTTCTGCGGAAGCTCCCGTTTCAACAAAAGGTGCTTTGACGTGCATCTCCGTGTGTCATATTTCAGTTCTGAGTCTGCAGGATAGGATTCTCACATGCTATTTGTCTCTTGGGAAGGCATCTCACTGGAAATGAAGTGGTACTAACGACGAATAAGAGAAAGAGAAAGTGAAACATGAACCGAGCAAAAGGAAGCGGAGGATAATGACAAGGGAAAGCCTGGAGGATGTTAGATGAAAGCCTTGAGATATTCACAATGGAAATCCCAGTGTACCAGTAAGAGTTCGAATGAATGAATGAAAGTTACTGAAGTGGTAGGAAGTTGGACATGTATAGTCTAGTCCGAGTCAACGGGTCTAGATTTATCAAGCTGTCCTCATACAAATTCTGGATAACAAGACTGCAACATCAAAAGAATACATCTGCAGAGCATCAAAGAATGGTGGTTCTGCCGGATCCAAAACATCATCTGGGCTTTGACAGGATCGAGAATCGAGGAAAGTGAAGATACACAAGAATGCTGAGAATAGAGAAGCTCTCCGTGTGAATACCGTTCAACTTCTTTCTTTTCGCTCTCAATGACCAGAAATCAGTGTCGTGCTTTCTCTGCGCTGGTTTCCGTGGATTATATGCATCGCCCCGAGGACTAGATAGCAACTTCGAGTCTCTCCACTCGTGCATGTACGAGACGGGGACACATTCCCTCCGGTTGACATTACCCAAGTCCGGAATGTTCAAAGAGAGGATACAGAGAGTAGTCTCCCTATCTCTCGGCACATTCAATGGCGCAGTCGCTGCGAAATCTCGTGCACTTTCGCTCTCCCCTTTCCCTGAGGCTTCCACAGTATTTATATATTCATAAACAGGAATTTATATAGAGGAATGTATGGAATACCGATACGTGTGTATGTAAGCTGAAGAACAGACGAATGCCAATGTTATACAACCTTTATCGAGTCTGCTCCGTGCGGATACACTGTGTGCTCCATTTTGTACGGATGCAGTGCGCCCGCAGCGATATTGCGCCGGTTTTCGTTGCATAAGCTCCCGGTTAAGCGAGCGCTTCTGACAACGCGTTCCCTACGAATGGACCAACATTCCGGACAAATGTTGCTTCCGAGATCGCAGCCAAGTGTTAACGATATTTTCAATAAATTGAATACGGAAGAGACCTCGTTCTTTACAATTCTTTTTTTTTCAACCTACGTTTCTTGGCTACTCCTGCGGGTTATTTCTGGATATAATTTAACAGAAACAAGGAGGATATATCACATATATGTTTTCATACTATCATGTTCGAGGTTACTCAAACAGAATTCTCCGTCAACGCGGGGATAAATTTTTCATATCGCTGGTGAATGAGGCGCAATCCGAGTATCACGAGATGAGAAACGAGCGATAAAGCCCGCGTGACCGATTGTATAAATGCGTGCTCGTTGAATGTTTGCTTTCTTCATCCTCCATTCGCGCAGGGGTTACGTAATGTTCATTTTTGTTTATTCCTCGCTGCTGCCACTTTTTTCTCCGGGTCTTTTATTCCCGGTTGAATAAAGCAGATGCGCCGAGACAGGAAGTTGCTGAGTTGATACAAAACCACCAAGGCTCATAGGATACTTGTTTTGCATAAGGTTGCATTATATGTACCTGAATCTTCTTCTTCTTCCTCCACCTCCTCGTCCTTCTCTCGACTCTCTCCTATTTCTCCTTCTGTCTATATAATGTTTCTCTCATTCTCTGGCAGGGAGAGCCTGGCTGAGGGCATGAGACTCGAGATTGAACTCTCGGCAAGGTCAAAAGGTTTTCAAGTCTCGAGTTTCTAACGATCGTTTTATAACGCCTATGGATATCGAGACCCGCGCAATCGCAATTCCTGTGCGAACTCGCGCGTACATCGAAACCTGCGCTTTTCTGTCCGATCGGCTATATAGAATTTCCCGTAGCTCTCACGGGGTCCTATGGGGCTTTCCGGCAGAAAGACTAATTACTTCGACTTTCTTCGTAACCCCTGAGCCGAGATGCGACCAGTCCAACGACCCGACGCCGATATTCCGCTATTGGAAATTCGAGAAGAAAAAGAATCCCTTTTTCCAGTATCCACTTTATGCAAATATCGAATACGGAATATAAATACTGAGATGCGTATGATCGTGAGGAGGAAACAAGTTGGATGGCACTTTTATTGCGAAAGGATTTTATAATTTAAATATATTTGTCTATGCCAGGTTGGTGAAATTTATATTTGCTGTTTGAATGATCATAACTTCGTCCCGAAGGATCGGTTTCAGTTTAATTAGTCTCCGCAAAAAATTACACGGCTATTTCAATTTCAAATGAAGCTTCCGAGCCCTCGATGGTCTTATGAAGTTATTCTAATCATTTTTAAATCATCGGCAATCAATTCTACACGATAAAATTACAATACCGATGAAAAATAAATTCAAAAACATGTTGATTTAAAATTTTGGTATAACACGAACATGGGAATACGAAAATAAAATCATTATTCCGTACAGCCCCAATGAGCGACTCTTAATTGGAAGGAATCTTCGCTGATAGGATTGAACAGGCCTTAAACTTCAGGATATACGTATCGAGTAGCAATAATTCGTGCATTTGCTCTCCACGGTTGGTATCTTGCTTAATTCACGCTCATCGGAGCGTTATACCGCTCGGGACGAGTCCGGATGATCGGACGTGTATCGAGCTGTGATAGAGGATCACAGAGGAGCACTGTCTGAATTACTATCTGATTATACATCGCGAGGCCCTTGTGGTACTTCATTAATAACGAAGAACACTACTTCGGTTTTCTTGTCGGTGGGCTCAACAGGATAACTCATTCTTCCGCTCGCCCCCGGCCGAAAATGCCCCTACCATCTCTCCTTCTCTCTATATTTTTTCCTCCTCTCTCCCTCTCGGACCCTTCCTATATTTATACACTCGATGATGTTCCCTCAATTTGCGACCGTACAACGCTCCTCCCCCTCCGTGCTTTTTCATCGACACTGTAATTACGTATCGATAACGAGAAACGTATTACGCAGCTCACCGTTTCTTTATCTCTTCTCTTGCTCTCCTGCTTTTTATCCTGCTACCATGCTCGGCCAATCTCTTTACCATCTTGTACTTTTCAACCCCGATATATTGCACTCGCGCTCAATATAAATATCGAAACGCATCTGCTAAATATCGCTTTCAGGATCAAATACTTTATTTTTGCTCTTTTTGTTTCGTCATTTTTTTTTATTTTGACAGAGAAAGATTTGCTCTCGATGACTCTTCATCCAATAACCCACATATTCACGAGGTCGAGCTTTAATTATCGTTATATTCCGAGGCGGTAAGAAATTTATACAGCCCCGAGGTAAGAATTTCTTTGCTATTCATTTCGTAATAACTCACGCTACCCTTCCATCCCCTCCTCCGGCCCGGCGTTTTTTCTTCCCGAACCATCAACTTTTCATCTTTTTCATAGTAGGTGGTAAACTTCAGATTTCCAAGGTTAAAGGCAATTCCGAGCACACCGAAGCGAATGTAGCTCTCGCGAAGCTGCTTTCATCGAGTGCTAAATTTTCCATGCAGGATTACACGTTCACCCCTCTCTCCTCGCCGTCTGCTTCTTCTCTTTCCTCTCCTTTTTTTTCCTTACTATCCTTCCGTTCAACTGCGCTCCTTCACTGTCTGGCTCGATCTCTTATTCCCATTTTTTTCCATCTCGCTTGTTTCACTTCTGGTGAAAGAGGATAGCCTCACTCTCCCCGTAATAAGAGACCTATGAACATTTTTCAGAGGCTCTCTCAGTAGTCAGCCTCTCATGCGGAATACCAAACATTCCACGAAATTACCTATGCATCAACGCCAAGGAAATTTAGTTTTCTCCCGTGGATCTCGCCTCTTCTTATTCTCATATTTTTTTTCCACCTTTTCTGGACTTTTTCATTAGCCGGAATATCGGGAAACTGCTGAAACTCCGTGAAAATTTTAATACGTGAATTATTACTTTTAATGTATCGTATCCATTGATAATTTAATTATAATTAAATGCTTTTGAAAAGAGCTTTGTTATCAAGATTTAGAAATTTTTTATACTTCGTTTTAAAAATTCTTCAATGTGTTCTGATATTTGATGAAAATGAATTTTGCATCTTTCTCAATGTGAATTGATTGTAATTTTGATTTTGATTCATTTTTGTGATCCTGCAATTTATTAGCATTTCCATTTCAACATTCCCGAGGAAATTCTGAGGACGCCCGGAGCTGCAGATTTTGCGAGCTTACAAGTGAAACTGGGCTCGCGTGCTGGCTAACATACGTTTGACCTGCCAAGGAGAGAAATTAAGGGCTTCCGAAGGGTAGGGGAAACGGGAGTAGTAAAAAAGTTTTTAATTCCCTCACAGGCTGAGTTCGAAGAGGCGAGACTGCCGAGTGCGTTCTTCGCGAAATTGCTTGGGCCCCTTCGTTCCATACGTCACGAGCAAAAAGCCCTTTTCTCAAGTCTCACCCCTTCGAATGTCCAAGATATCTTCGTTCTCCAATTATTCTTTCTCTACATACACGGTGCACCGAAATTGGATGCTAATTACGAAAAAAAAGAAAAAAATTCAAGATAAAACTGCGCAATGAAAAATTTCGAAATTTCAAGTGTCTTTGATTCCAGGGATCGTCGGAAAGTTATCGCCAAATTTCATCGATCAGTCAAATCTGCTCCACGTTGAACATCACGTGACCCGCACGCACCTGATTCGTCAGTCTTCGACGCTCGATAACTTGCCAACGGTGCGTTGGATCAAAAAGTGTCTCGGGACTTTTCGTCTCTAAATTTGATGCAGAATCTTGTTTCCTTAGCTTCGGTGCGAATTTTCAGGACACCCGTTATATGAATTTATGTCACTTTTTCTTATTTTCTTCTCCCACCTTTCCCATGTTAAATTTTCTCTCCTCTCCCGCGTTTGCTTTTTCATCGTTTCACCATTCAGCGCGATCTTTTATTGCACACTCAAACTCACGAACTCGAAGAGAGAGAATTCTTTTATTCCCTTTCCTCACCGTGGAAAATCCATGTCTTTCCGGTTGCGCTTCACGATCCTCAAATTTCGCGCAGACCTCGAAAACATTTCTCGTAATCCCTCAGACTCAGTTTTTCTCGCAAAATAGTTCGACTATAATCTCCAGGGTTATTCTACCAGTTCCTGACCCTATTCACTCATCGAGCGAACTGGGTTATGCGAGAACAAAGTTTCAGAGATAACGATCGAGAATTCCTGGTACTTTTTTATTCGAATTTTCGTAATGACCAGTCAATAAATTTCCACGAATATTAATTTTTTATGACATTATCTGTTCATACTGAAAATAAATTATAAAAAAAATTCAATTGACATTATCAATGATTCAATTTTACTATTGCAGACTTGAAAAAATGATCCATAGATCATTTTTATGTATGATTCAACTTTTTGCTTATTCGTAACGAATATTTTCGAATTTTCGTAATGACCAGTCAATAAATTTCCACGAATATTAATTTTTTATGACATCATCCGTTCATATTGAAAATAAATTATAAAAAAAATCAATTGACATCATCAATGATTCAAGTTTACTATTGCAAAGACTTGAAAAAATGATCCATAGATCATTTTTATGTATGATTCAACTTTTTGCTTATTCGTAACGAATATTCGAATTTTCGTAATGACCAGTCAATAAATTTCCACGAGTATTAATATTTTACGACATTATCTGTTCATATTGAAAATAAATTATTAATAAAATCAATTGACATCATTAATGATTCAAGTTTATTGCAGAGACCTGAAAAAATGATCCATAGATCATTTTTATGTATGATTCAATTTTTTGCTTATTTGTAACTGTTCGTCGATTCCTAAGCCATTCATGAGATCCTAAAATTCATTTTCTAGCTTAAAATGAAAGGAATCGACTTAAAATATCTATCTATATACTTTTCGGGTGTGTACTGTATAGCAGAAACGAGAATGGCAATTCACGCCCCTCCCGAACGTAAATTGTCACTGCGTTCCTCGCGCTACCGGTGGACGATCCCGTTAATTTAAACCCCGTTACGACTAACTCTTAACGACTTTGAGTGCCTCGCAGCACGAGCCAAGTTTTCTCTCGTGCAGCGAGCTTCTGTAACCCCGAGACACCTCGAGAACGAGAAAGAGAGAAAGAGAGCGGCCAAAAAGGAAGTGGGAAAAAGCTCCAAGTACATCGTCTAACAGCGCGAGTGAGTACGAAGTGACTTGCAAGGATAAAGCGTAGTCGAAGCGGATTTCTTGTAACTTTCTTTCAATCTTAGATAATACAGAATGCATTTTTTTTGTATTTTTCAGCGTACATAAAATTTTGTGATTTTTTTTATTTTAAATATTTTCAAATCGAAGTGAAAGAGACCGTAATTCAATTTATAAAATAAATAAGTAAAACTCGTTCGAAGTTCGAAACACTTTACAAAAGGACATGAAATATAAGTTAAAAAGTAATGCGAGAATAAAATAAAAAATTAGATATAGACGAGGTTTGAGATTTCTCAAAGTTTACAAGACTTCCTCGTACTGTAAAGGGCGCAGTTGAGTTGATAAGTTTGAAGGTGAAGATATGATCTCGGGCGTTGCTTTAATTCGGTAAACGAAGTTTATTCAAGGATCGGCTATATAGTCGAATGAAGGTCTATCAGGAAAGCGTCAATACATTTACGAATCCATTCGATTAATCTTGTTCCATCGGGCGAGAACTGGACCCGGGACAACCTTTTGCTGTCTAACTTCTGTACTCGCGGTAAGACAGCCTGCGCAGAAACATATACTTGCCCAGAATTCACAATTAACCTGTTTATAGCGAGGATGGAGAAACGTGGTTAGAACTTTCAACGATTTTAGGGCCAAAGGGTCCTGCGCTACGGTTCGTTAAAAGTTGGAAAACGAACGCGGATAAGCTCAACTCAAAAACAAAACGATCATCAAATTTTGTACTACCGATGTTTATTTTATCTCCGTTTACTTCTTGTATTCTTGTAGATCCGGTAAAATTCGATTAAAAATTATCAAAAAGAAAATTCTAAAAAAACCATTGAAACGAAATATTTTAATTTATTTTAGAATAAGAATTCAAATTTTTTTAAAAACCAATAAAGGAAGTGCAGCAATAAAAGAAATTGTGATCGATTCAGGTATTTAAATTATTCTTGAAAAATAAAAAAGTTAAAGTGTACACCGAAGCGATCCGCGTTGGCAAATATAGTGGAATTCGATCAGATAGGAAGATCGAATGAGAATGGAATTTCGCACGCAGGGGAAAAGAAAATACAGGGCCGCGTCTGGAGTAGAGGAGAAATTTGACTTGCATTAAATCCGCTTTAGTGGTAAAGACGAATATTTGTGGAAGCCTGCGAGAAAAGAAGTAGACTTGTCTATTCGACGACTCGATGGTCTGAAGATCGTAAACTTTCTGGTCCCCTTGGTACGTGTTGGAGAAAAAAATATATATGCATACATATATTTATGTTTACATACATATATGTTGCACTTTGGTAAGCACGTACGAAAAGATCCCACATTTTCTTCTAGACGAAAAATAAGAGGAATCTGGCGTATTTTTGCGAAAAAGCCCACAGAGTACTGAATTAGATATCAGCTGGGATTCCCAATCCACAGTGCAAATATATCTTTTGCCAGGATTCTTATCCTGAAAAATGCACTGCAAACGTCTATTTTGCATCTTCAAATAAAGGTAAAAAATTTCAAATTATGATAATATTTTTTTAAAATTATTATTAACAAAATATATTATTTTTTAAATTGTATCGAAATCTTTTTGTTTATATAAATCCTTGTCAGAATTGTTGCATTGTCTTTATTTTCGTCTTGGTACTTCATTGAGTATAATTATTCGTAATTTATGGTCAGAACAAAAATTATCTCTTCAACAACTAAAAGAAATCTTACATCGCAAACTCTAATGTGGATCTATCAAATATATTAAAGAAAGTTATATCGTTAAATAAGTTTACTGTTAACGATTCGAGACGTGGAGTACACGGGTCTTCACTTATACGCAAAATATTTTTACATGGCCTCGCAAACCGCAAACATTGAGTGTCATTTGAGGTGTCCTTTCATTTCTAACTCAGCAGAACTACAAACTAAGCGTACCGAGAGCTAATTGGATATTTCCGAGAAGAGTAAAAAGTCGATCGTAAAAATAGATTTCCTGTTTTTATGAGAGATGCGTCATAAATAAGAAAGTCATTTGTCCTTCGATATTTCTTCAGCCGGCTGACAGAAAATAATAAATAATAAAATGTGGATAACCGTAAAACACAATATTCTTACGGTCACACGTTTTTACGGTCATTTTCGTAGCCTCCCTTTTCTCATTTTTCCTCCGTAGAAAGATTTCGAGGAGTCAGGAAGATCCGGCTATAGTGTCCACCCCAACGAAATATCATATCGAACTCTAATACGATACCAGCCGGACTCGGTAGCGACCCTCTTATCGCCTATATCTCTACCTGATATAAATTTTACATACATACATATATACGAAAATTGTATATATGACGGACACATACGGGGTGTCCCGGATTTTTATGTTAGAACTGAAAAAGTTAGATTCGTGATGAAATTTCAAGACGAAAAGTCCTGACGCGTTTTCCGATACGACTTACCGATTTCAAGTTATCGAGGATTAAGTGTGAGCCAATAAGAAGCGCGCGAGTCACGTGACTGCGCGCGCACGTCCACGCGGCGCTCCCTGATTGGCGAAATTTCAATCGTCGATAACTCCGCAGCGGTTGGTCGGATGGAAAAGCGCTCAAAGACTTTTCGACTCGAAATTGACTACAGAATGTGTTTTTGCAATTACTAGCTTTAAATTTTGAGACACCATGTATTATGCGGAAAAAATCTTTGTCTGACCAACATATATGAAGCGGCGATGGAACCAGTTGTACAGGCGTACAAGATCGATGGAGCTGCTCCTCCAGCTGCGTCTGCCGTTCTCGAATGGTCAACGGAAGCGTGAAATTCCCAATTTCTTTTCCTTCATGCTGAGAATATCAGCGCCGTTTTCGCCCACTCGAATCCTTTCGTTTTCTTTCCTCACTCGATGCTTTTTCCACGAGTCCGAACCCAGGATAAGAGACCATCGCGTACCTTCGAACCGGGTCATGAGAATACTATAGATAAACACGGACAAACTCTCACGAGTACGATCTACCCTGCCAAAAGAGCTCCAACGTCGGACATTCCACAGATTTATACAGCTATACTTCCTCTTTCCTGTCATTCTTATTTTCACAACATTCAACCCCTTTCTGCACGCGCGGTTCGAATTTTTCACACCTGCCTGAACCTTAAAAGCACTGCGACCATCTTTTCTATATTTCAATTTTTTTTTATCGATTTACAAAAAAATGGATTTTATATAATATTGATTTTTATGCTTTTTATTTATTTTTTCGTAATTTTGAATATATCCTTTTGCACATTTTCGTTTATTTTTCAGTAAAATTTAAGAGGAATACTTTCTAGAATAATCTGATAGATTTTAGCAGTGACATTCTCCATTTCGTCGAAACTGATTGAATTAGTCGAAAAGTTTCGATTCAGCGTACTTTCTTGCGTATTGACGTAAACGTAACCCGGTTGGTAGATAACTCGATATTCACCGGAACGTTACCCAAGGAGAGATAAATCGTCCAACTACACACGTCGTTTGCCTCGACGCTGTGAGCCTCGAACGCACAAGACCAAGCCAACTGCTCTTGCGTAGGAATGCGCAATTTATCGTCCTCCCATATACACCATTTTCTCTCGGTACGTGTATATTTGTGCTTGCAGCGAGATACGAACGGTGGTTTCGACCCCCTTGGCACAAAATTTCCTAACGCAAGGACGAAACGGTTCGTAACAATTTCACCACGAAATTTATCAACGAAGCACGTCGTCGATATCTAATTTTTCGTACGAGTATCAATCTAGAATATTTTATTATTTTTAATTGAAGTGTCATACGTGAATTGTCAATTATTAATTATTACATTTTGCTATCTCAATAAATGAAAAAAATTCAATAATCCCATGATGAATATTTTCGTCAAATGGAATCGTGAATTGACACGAATACTGAATTGCAAACGTCTGGCAGGGATTTCCTTCTCTTGCCGGTCGAGGGAGTTTCGAAGGACTTGAAATTGTATTTAATCGAGTCGTCGGGACGCTCGATGAGAATCCGAGTGGGCAAACGTCCACGGAGAGAGACGGAAATGTGTAATGCGTTGGAATACGTTGCAGCATCAAAGAGTTGAAGATACATCTCCAGCCAAAAGGTGAGCCAGGCAATCGTCACAGATGCCCAGCTCCGTGTTAACTTCAAGCTTGGCCTGTTTTTACACCAGGAAGCATTCGTTATTCGTGCTTGAGAAGAATACATTTTCGACCAACATTCATCAGTACAATTTTTGGTCTGATGAAGGATACAATTTTTAGAAGTGAGCCTAAAAATTTTTTTCGATTTTTCCAACAGTTTTTCTCTTTTAATTTTAGATTTCAATTTTTATTTATGTTATTTGCATTTTCAAAATATTTTCTTCATAAATTGACTTTACATTGTCATAAACAAAAAAGCTGAAAAATGTCAGTCAACGATGAATGACTTTTCGATGCATTGGCCCATGCCGCAGTAAATTTTGATTCTCACATTACAAGTATTATAAATCGATTAATCACGATGCGACGAGATACCAGAAATGGAGATAGACGAGACAAACATTTAGTCATAGCAAGGTCGAGTTCTGCACATGTGAAAATTGATAATAATAGAATATGAAAAGCACATATGTATATATATTTTATATGTATATAAAATATAGTATATAAAATACATATAAAATATGTATACTATACTATATTTTATATAAAATATAGTATATAATTTATATATAAGTATATAATTTATATAAAATATAGTATATAAAATACATATAAAATATGTATACTATACTATATTTTATATACATATAAAATATAGTACATAGTTAATATTTCGGTCATATTTCCCGTAACATATGCAAAATTTTGTTTCTCTAATTTAATTTTTTAATTTCCGCAATCCGCTAATTTTTCTTTTCTCTTCATTTCATGTTACATAACTGTACGTTGCTTAAAAATGTGGATACGTGTAACCTTGATGCATAAACAGAAATATAATATATATTTTACGAAAATTTAACGCAACCGCGTTAGATTACGTGACTGTGTGGATATTGCGTAACAAATGGTCGTACATTATTTTCCCGTCTGAGAGAATTCTGAGGCACATTTATCAAACGAGTCAACGTGACATCTCTCCTAGTCACGTTTTCGCGCGGGGTACAAACTCTTCCTCGCCCTCTCCCATCCTCGTTCTCTCTCTCTCTCTTTACTTACATTCTATAAAATCGCTAGAGAACTCCAGCTGCGACTAATCGCAGAACTAGAAGTTCTTGATGTACGTCTGTCCCGGTATATGCGTCCCGACATTTGAAACTTGGAAGATCACCTGCTGGATTATTTGTTAGCTGGATTTCCAGAGTTGATTCGATGGATTTGTCTCTTTATATCAAATTGATGGAGAAACGTTGAAATTCATTTCTCCAGAAGTTTTACACGATATTCACGAATTTTCTTAAATTTTGTAGCAAGACTTTTATTTTAGAATGAATTTAACACTATTTTATATTTAAAAAAAAAAATAGCACAAATTTGAAAATTTGAATTATTATTTATTTTCCATTAACCCTTAGCGGCCACTGGGGGTAATTAGTAACCCCCGGGTTAGAAAAAGTGGAATTAAAGGTCTTAAACCTCCAAAATTAATACAATAAACGATA
>JAPYYX010001409.1:0-25858 GCA_030522605.1 Cremastinae sp. B BG-2022a | reverse complement strand
ATTATTATTTTCAAAAATTTTATTTATTTAAATATTATCGATAATCAGATCAATTTTATGGCACCGGATTATTGCATTGTCATCAGATATACGCATATTCGCAACGTTTTAAATCGTTACGACAACTAGAAATTGGTAAAATTCGACATTGAAAATTTGCTTACAGACCGTAGAAGCTAATATAAAGCGTGTAATAATAAAAATTGGTAAAATTCGACATTGAAAATTTGCTTACAGATCGTAGAAGCTAATATAAAGCGTGTAATATAAATAGGGTGCAAGTGACAGCAGGAATCAAGCATAACAGTCTTCTGAAGAGGAAGAAAGTGACAAGTCAAGGTGATAAGTGTAAGTGACAAATATTCGACGATCGTCAAGGAGGTAAAACAGGTATACACAATAATTAATTCTGTAGCAGATTCATTTTTTAAAAAACCCAAATCGAAACCCAAAATGCGAGACTTAAAAATTTTTTTTTAAAGAAGAGTTTGTGCTGAAAAATTTCCACCTCCCCCGACAAAATATCATTGTTGGTATCGGTTTTTAACAATAAATCTATATAAGAATGTTTTTACGATGATTTTTATTAACACGCTTTATATTAACTTCCACGACCTGTAAGCAAATTTTCAATGTCCAATTTAACCAATTTCTAATTTTCGTGTCGACTTGAAACTTTGCAAATATGTGTAAATCTGATAACCATGGAGACTGTATGTCTCCACGCTGACAACAATGCAATAATCCATTAAATTGATCTAGTGCCATTAAATTGATCTGATTATCGATAATACTTAAATAAAGATGATTTTAAAAAATGATAAAATATATGTAGTTTAAAAAACTAGTTGTGTGGATTTGGGAGCTTTAAAATCATTCGGACAAAGCGCTTCACCGTTTTTGAATTAGTCACTGGACATATAAGAAGTGACGAGTTCACTAATAAGTCCTACTTATCATGCATCACATATTGAATAAGAAATATGTATACGGTTGCGTTTAATCTACAATCAAGTAAAAATATTAGCGACGGTAAAATAAATACACAGTAACAAATAAAAATTAATTATTAAATTATTTTATCATTTTTAGCACGGTATATAAAGCGTGTTATTAGTTTTTCAAACTACATTTTTTTTAACCGTTTCTATAAAAAAAAATTTTACCAACACGTTTGGCGCAAACTATTTTTTGGTTTTCAGAGTCTCGACAGCCTATTTTACCTTCTAAGCACTTTGAGTGTCAACAATTTCGAGGGTCCATTTTGCCCCCAAAAATGTATAGGTATTTAAATTTTTGGGGGGCCCATTTTGTCCCCCCTTCCCCCATAGTGTTAAGAGCTGGACCAGCATTTGAAGCCTGATCAAATTATCATCATTATCATCAAATACCTAATCCACATAATTCAGCTTTTATCTTATTGATAAAACAACTTCGAAGCAGGTAGATCTTTCAATTTTCCAATCACGTTCTGAGGAAATTTCCATCGGGAATCCTCCGCTCATTACGAAACAAAACAGTAAAAAATCAACCGAGTTAAATTGTACAATGTCGAATGCGAAAAGCTACTTTTCGACACTTTTTTTCTCGCTTAACTCGTAACAAGGAGGGAGAACGCAATTTGCTCAACTTGTCTTGAGATTAGGGCAGAAGGAACAGTCCCTCTACAATTATCGATGCGCTGATTAGAGAAAGGGGTGTTTCGTCGTTCGCTCCGTAGCAGAGGTTCGTCGTACCTCATCCTAATGATCCGGCAACCCTCGATCGTCTACCCCAGAGGAGGGTGCTGCGAGTGACGCCTAGGCTGGACTCTCCTCCGTGTAATATACGTGTTGGGGAGAACTTGGATTTCAATTAGATGCTCGATGGAAGCTGGAGCACGCGAGAAAGACTCGCAGCCAAACGGATATGAAACGCAGTTCCGTGTGAAAGAGGATATGATATATCAAATACACACACACAACCCACACCCTTACGCCGGCTGACCACCGGCTCTCGTCCGGTTCATGAAGAAGAGAGAAACTTTCGACAAGGACGGAGGGCGCAATAAAGAGGTAAGCTCGTTCCTGCCGCATAAACACCTCAAGGGTGCAATAAAGAATGAAAACATTCCTAAGCAAATATTGATCGAGAGCACGATCTCGCTCGACAGAGTGGTACGCACGAGCGGGATCGGACACAAAGAGAGCCAATCGAGCGTCCGTCTCCACGATAAGTGCACATTCTACTGCCTTAACACTGAGTCGTATATATTCATCTCTATATACATATATGTATAATATATAACGTTATATACATACACTCCTTGAGGAAGGGATCTCCGTCGTCTCTTGAATACGGATCGAGACGCGAGCCGACATAGGAACGAACGTAGCTCGGGTTTCAATTTGCTTCGGTGTTTGCCAAGGGATTCACGCAGCCCGCGATATGGTGCAGCTCGAAAAGTGTAACCAGACCTCAAGCTCTCTCCGCGAAAAAATATACGTCACTATGGGAAACAATGAGAGATAGCTTTCGAGGAAACAAAGCGCACTTTGATCTCCCGCAGCGTTTCGAATCAGCTACGAAAACGGCGACCTAAATTTCGTTGTCTTCTATGTAACTGTAAACTAGAGAGCGTGTACTCGATGCGCGATAACGAAAGGATACAGGCACGGACACCTGGAAGCACGTCGAGTAGCTAATGCCCTCTTTGGGAGCACTTTCCTCAGTTGATACGAGCCTCGTAAGAATTAACTGGTAAGCACATTAGCAATTACTGCAAAGGCGAATACTCCGGGCTAGAGAGCAAGAGTAGTGAGAGAGAGAGAGAGAGGCGAGAGCATGCCCGCGAAACTTGGTAGAAAGTTGACGATGAGCTTTGCGCCAGAGAGTCGAGAGCGAGAGAGCCTCCGAGGCAACCTCCCGAAAGCTCCGGAGCGAGTCGGCGCAGCCTGGCGTCTTTTCTCCCCTCCGCCCCTGCAGCCCGTTGCCCAAAGCGGACTACCGCGTATATACGCCGGAGATATAACGAACGATCGAGTTTTAACTCGGTGCGGACGCGGTCCATCGCCTCTTTTCCCTTGGAATCAAGCTTCACGAGTTATAGCTCACTCTTCTCTCTCTCTCTCTCTCTCCTCATTTTCGTAGCCGTTTGTCGATTCAATTTGTAGCTTGGATGCACCGAAATATTGGCGAAACGATCCAACCAATCCGAGATGAGCGGAGGAAATATCAAAAGGAAACTTTTGTGAATACGCGTCGCTCGGCAGTCTCTGAAAGCAACTCTGCACGCGTGGAGATAACTCGGACAAACCGGATAATCCCGCGGATCGTACTTCTCGACAGCGATCCCCATGGAGAGGGAAAAACGAGGATCGAGGACAAAAATGCGGACGATAATGCGATACGGTGGCGAAAATTTGCATCCACAGAGACCGATTAATTCTCGTTGAGCGTGAAGAGGGAAACAAAGTCCAAGCATCGCGGACTTCTATGGGCATCGGAGTGAATAATATATTTATACTCTAGCATGCACATGGAGCCAAACGAGCTCCATCCTCGTCATCCGTCACCTCGTGACGTCGATGCATGATTTATTATATTTTTTACGTAGTGTAAACTCTCTCTCTCGTTATTCGGTCTCGGGAGTTTTGCAATCGGGCATCGGCGAGAGTTTACGTCGTTTCGCGACTAAATTTGATAACGGCTGATGGATCGCGACCACCGGAACGAGTATGAAGAATGACTGTCGGAGAGGCCTGCAGAGACAGGACTCGAGTACGGGGGCGGGATAGAGAGAGAGAGAGGCAGCGAAAAGCAAGAGATGAGAGCGGAGGACTCGACGACGGAGCGAGTGGATGACTCCGAGGGTATTAGACAAGTTGTACGCGGCCGGGCAAGAAGGGTGCGAGATCCGGCGAACCGAGTTTTAATTATTTTTCTTGGCCGAGGGTGAAGAAGGATATGCGAGGGACAGTGGGAGCGAGAGGTTCGCTACGATAAATTAGATGGCTTGAGACGACGCCAGAGGCTCTCTCCGCGCGCTAGCCGGAAGCCGGTGCGCTCGAGGGTTCGCACGGGGTGATGAATTGCTGAGAAAAAGAAAACAGAGCTCCGAGCAAACAAACGAGCTTGAGCGCTCGAGCCAGAAGCTGCTATTTGAGTTTCCGGCTTCGTCACGACGAGGCACTCGCGGATACAATCCGCTCGGAGATATACACGTGCAATGCTACGGGCTCTCACGGATGAAAAATCTCTCCGATCTTCCTTCAACCACCATCGAGCGGATCTCTGCACGCGACACACCGCAAGCTCGAAGCAACAGCTTGCTCGCTCTTCGATTCCAGCCGCGCGTATATCGACGTCTCGACATCTCGGATCCTATCACTTTTGATTACATCTCCGGAGCCTTCGAGCATTTATTTAATTTCTCATATATCGGTGCTACAAAGTAAAGACGAGGAGCTTTTTGATATACCGCTCGGAGGAGACTCCGGGATTTCATTCTCAAGTTCATATTGTGCATGTGTGTCGCGTGCTGGAGAAAAATGAAAGACGCGGAGTAGAAAGTTTGATGAGAGAGAGAGAGAGAGAGTGAGAGTCTGGGTAGTTGCCGGTAATACACGTTGCAATGTAAATTTAGCATCCAATATGAGATTCATCTCCGCTACGTATAGCGTGACTATGCGACAACGATCACACGCTACCCTCGTCATCGTTACATCCGTCGGCGAGTCACGTCCGCGCGAGAGAAATCGCAATATTTCTCACCTCTCCGTCTCCTTATATGCATATATACACGTCAAGCTTTTTGCAGGTAGCGAGCTCGAGCGTCGTTCGGATCGATCGCTCAGCATGCATGCACGCAAGAATCTCGGACGTGGACACGGGCCGCAGAAAAATAATACAACTCGCGTCCGTTTCTCACGAAATTTCAGCAATAACAGTTTGGCCCTTGTCGCGCGGGATCGTCCGGGAAAAAAAACCGGGATACGATTTCAACGCAGCCTCGTGCCAAAAGTTGGCGAATAGTTGATGGTAATCAAGAAGGCAGTGGGAGTGTTGAGAATTCTCCAGGAATATAGCGTATATATAATTTTGTAGAATCGCGAGAAAAAGGGAGAAAGCGCGTTCCATCGGGCTTGCGATAAATACCATACCTAGCTCTTCTCTATTTTTCTCTTTCGCTCGCCGCTTTTGTACTCCCGACCGAAATAATCATAAAAAATGAGCTCGCCAGGCCCGATGCCCCGTATAATGTGAAAAGTTCCCGCTGGAAATCCCGCATTCTCTCTGGCTGGTGAAAGAAAAGGATTTCGTTGCGCCTGGTACTCTCTCCCGCTGCTCGGTCATCCTTTCTTTTTTACTTCGAAAAAAAAATCACGGTACTGAATGATATCTCTCAGCTCGCATCTCTTCCATATTGCCGATGTCCGCTGGAGCTTTATTCTCTCGTCAGAGTCGTCCTCGGAGTTCCGTACTGTAATCTATACCCGACGTTGTGAATTTCTGGATATTAATTTCAACCGCGCTTCCAGAACACTCTTTGATAACATCACCGTCAGATTACACAGCTCCGTGACACGGTTCAAAATGGAATGCCTACATACATATAGTTTCCTCTCTCTCTCCACGTTCCAGATTTTCCAGAGTGCTTACATTTTTGCGGGATAAATTTCCTGCGAAATATTTAATTGTTTTGATTATTCAAATAATTTAGCGCTCGGGGGTGCATGGACCATTCTTCAAATACCGAAGCAACAAATATATATGCGACCGTTTCGGTGAAAAAGTTTGAGATTTGTTTTTTATTCCGGTATTCTTACTAATTTATTTGAATGAATTGTTCCACAGCTGAGTTGGGGAGGTGTCGAGTAAACACCTCGGGAGAAAAAGCTCGCAACGAAAAAGACATTTTGAAAGTTTGTTCAGTGTCGTATATCTCGTTGACCCCACTCCTCTCCGGTACTCATTACCATTTGAGACCATCATCAAGAAGACGTTTAGTCGGAAAGTTTGTGGATTTATCGTTGGCATATTTGAATCTGGATTGGCCGCTCGCCGGCTGGTTCGTTGCGGGTTTGTCGGAGGTTTGTCCCGAGCGTGCCAAGGTGGAGAGCCAAGACAAACGAGAGAGCGGCAGAGGGAGAGGGAGAGAGGGCCGCAGATGGGGCTTCGTCTTTTCTCCCGGAACTCTCAGGTCGCATTTACCTTTTAACAGCCCGTTTAAACAACATCAACAGCCGGTCGGTCGCTAATGAAGAATCGAGAGGAATAGCGTAGGTACGACGACAAAATAATCCAACGACGATTAAAAGGATGCGCACCGGGGCTGATGTCGAAAGATAGGGCGAGAGGAGCGTCTCCGTTGCGGAACGCTGGCGCGAGGGGGTGTGGAGATACACAGAAGGAAGTAACAAAGCGTGGGATTAGATGCAGCGCGGCGACTCCTCGAGCTTCGTATTAATTCAGAGACCAAGGTGTGCGTTATTTAACCGCTACCGCGGTGGGCCGGTGCCTGATTTATCGCTTCAATTTCCTATTAATACCGCGCCCGGAGCGACCCCGAGGACCGAGAGACTCTCTCCCGGAGAAAGCGGACCAACCTTATCTCCAAATTACCCACCGCCTATATCACATTGAATTTCGTAATTGATGCGACCGAATGCAGAATATCTCTGACCGTCTTTCCGCCGATGGCGAATGTATAGTCATCTCTTCCTGTCGATGAGAGACCGATCGAACTGATCCCGCGACGAGGACAATCTCCGTCGTGCAGTGTCGGCATTCGATCGATACGCGGAAGACTCTCGTCGTCGTTCGAATCGTACATTCGTGTGCTCTGGCGCCTCCTCCCTCGCTCTCGCTCACCCCATATAATCTCGCAATAATCTCGCGCCAAGCAGCCTCGTTTACAACGGGACCAGATTTTCACCAATTCACCTCGAGATTATATCACCCGTCGCGGGGATATTCTCTTTTTTTTTCTCATTTTCTTGGGAAGAATCGCGCGAACCTATATATAAATGAGCTGATGCGCGACGGAAATGCCCCGATCTGTGGAGGACTCGCTCTCGTGGCTCTGCCGCTAACGAGCCTATCAACTGCACGCCGTGGCAACTCGCGAGTTGCGCGATTACCAGGCGGAGCTTTTCTCCCTCCATCACTCTTGATCTCTCTCTTTTCGTACACACGCACAAGCTTCAACAATGTTCGACGCTAACTATTCAAAGATTGTCCAATTCCTCGCGAATATCCGACGCGAGGAGCTCATTTTCCTCGAAACTTTTCCAAGTGAGAACTGTCTATGGAGGAACGCATTGGAAGTGTCGAGCTCCGTACAGTCGAACAGCAGCGCGAGCGAAAAGAAAGGAGAATTATCTCGTTTGGCCCGCGGCATATGACAAACTTGCGAGAGAATCTTCTCTCTCGCGACGCCTCCAAGAATTGTATAATATACATACATAGATATATGTATATACGTATTATCTCATCTTTTTCGCAAAGCAGCGACGCACGAACTCCGAAACAAGATTCGCGAGGAGTAAAACTCGAGAGTGTCGCTCTTCCGGCCGAGTCTGACGACCCTTATTCCCATCTTCTCATTCTACGTTTATTAATTTTTCATTCCACCAGCAACCGGAACACAGCTGCTATCTGGGGAAGTTGCGAACTTTTCCACAAATCTGAAGCAGAGAGAGAATATTGTGTGTTTGTTGCATTTTTGAGATGAAAGGAACTGCGTGCTCTCGCTCGAGAGGCTTTCATTTTGTAAAAATCATTGTTGGAAGGATTCCAGAGAGAGCGAGCGATGGGCAAACGTATCGGGGAATTTTTTCGAGAGACGAGCTCTCGAGCCTTTTCGAGCTTCTCCGCCAGACCGGATCCATCCTCCGGCTCTCTGTGCATGTACACCTAAACGGTTTTCTATTCCGTTTCGCCCTTTCCACAAATGATTTCTCTCTCTCTCTTTCATTCTCTCGATCACGCATAGAACGTTCTCTCTCTCTCTCTCTCTCGAATGCGAGAAAAGCACCTTGAAGATCCGTTTATGGAGGAATAGAAAATCGCTTCTGCTGCGGTGCAACGCTGACGCCGGCAAAAAAAGACCCGCGCGCGCTATAGCCGATGAACGAGCGAGGCGAGGTAAGAGAGGCGGCAGCGCCAGCACTTTCCGATTTACCCCAACCTCTATTCTCGCTCTCCTCCTTTTTTTTCCTCCTCTCTCATCCCCTTTTTCTCCATTAGTCCATCCGACACTCTTGCCGGCAATTTCCAAAACACACCAAGGTCGCTCTCCTCGACAATTTTTTTCCCGCAAATGCGCGACGAGTCGCCATTTCTCCCTCATCGCGTGTGTGCACACGCCGAAAAAGAACAAACCCCTGAAATCTGCCTGGGGTCGACAACTTTTTGAAGAGAATTTTAATTAAAAAGTATTGTGTACGGCGCGGCAAAAGAGCCCGGAGACGACGAGCAGGAGCTGATAGACAAATTCTCGTCACCGTATATACGATGAGACGAGAAAAGGTGTTATCCTCAATTAGAGAAATGAGAATTTCGAGAGCAACCAAAAAACATTAGGAAATAGGTTGCAAGGATCCTCGGTTGTGTGCAGCGGACACGTGTATCGCAAGTATAACGTCGCTGCGTATAAAGCAGTCGAGTGCACAAACTTGCGGTATACCAAAAGGAAAAGAGGGATGCTGTGCTGGATGAAAAGAGAGAGAGAGAGAGAAAGTCTGTCCATGTCTCGTCTAACGTGTGGAGCGCGTCGAGAGTATCGCGCTCGGGTACCCTCCCGCGTCGCATCGCTCCCAGGCAAAATGGCGTCCTCCGGTATACGAGAGAGCATCCACAGGATATTCAACCGCAGTGTCTCGGCAACGAATATACGTGCATCGAGTAAGATACATGTATAACGGAAAAGCTCCGAGCCTCATCCCCCGCTCTCGTCGGCGCTCCCTCTTGTCCTTGCCCAAAATTCGTCCTCGCTCAACATTTGCCTCCTTTCCCACGTTTTGCCACATACATTACAGCGAGCCCGGCGTTCTCCACCCCCTCATTTTGCCTCCTCGCTATCGAGACCTCACTCATCTGGATTCCGCAAAGTGCATGTGCAAAATTTCAGCACGAAAAGTGACGTTCCGCTTTCTTTGGGATAGTAACCGGGAGAGGCTTTAAAACGGATTCGCAGAAGAATCCAACAGACTCTCTTTCTCTCTTTCTCTCTCTCTTGGCACGGGGTTTCGAAAAGAAGAGGGATGAGAGGGGGGGGGGGGATGAGAAAGAGGGAAGAGTAGTTTCTCTCCGGCGCATCCAGACGGAGCCGACTCTCATCCTCGTCGCACGACTCGACGCTGGTACAGATAAAGTTTTGATTAAATAATACAAATAGAGCGAGGCGAAGGGGAATTGCTCGCCGAGACGTAATTGAATGGATTTACTTCGATTAATCTTGTTGGCGAGAGGTGCACGAATTCGCGAGTCACGCACCGGAGTCTCGTTCTCGTTCCCCTCTCCTCTCATCATCTCTCTATCCTTTCGCCCTGGGATGAAATAGACGAGTTTTCCCTCGCCAGAAGTATTTTTTCTTTCCCGATAGAGGTACACTCCTCTCTCAATTTTTCCATACGTTCTCCCGCATCGAGAGGGGGTGTGCGCGCTCCACCTGACCTCCCTTCATCGAGGATTAACCCGTGACGAGCGCGCTCCGCTCGTCAGAGATACTCGACGAAATTGCGAAAAAAGGAGAGCCCCCGATGAAAAGAGAGCTCGCGAGGAGGAAAGAAGCGGGGGATGAAATTAAAAAGAAAGGAAAGAAAAATAGAGTCGTCACGGGAGCGAAAAGCTCGGTTTAATCCAACTTTAATAACGTTCGTTATTTTACGAGGTTCCGAAGAAAGCCAGCTGTTGGCTCGGACGAGCAGCATGCGAGAGATACACTCGAGAAAGAGAATGTATTATAGAGCGGAACGCGTTGCATTCCATGAGAAAATTTGCCTCTCTCTCTTTCTATCTCTCTCTCTCTCTCTCTCTCTCGGTACAGGAGCCTCTAGAGCGGACGCAAAGTTAAGACGTACGCGTCTCTCGTTCTCCTAATTCTTGCGTCTTTAACAAAACTCCCGCTCCATTCTCTCCTCTCCTGTTTCATTCTGCGCGAATGTTCTCTATCTCTCGTGTTGTCTAATTGCTCATTCATTAGACGTTAGAACGTTAGAACGTTCGCATTTTCTCTCTGCTTCTCTCCTCTCTATTTACTCTGTTCTGTATTTATACGTGAAAGTCATTCCGTGTAAATACAGCGCGCTCTCCCATTCAATCACCGAAATTTTCGATCACGACGCTTCCGGAGTTTTCCCGCGAGCCGATCGTCAATCCCGGAATGAAATATTCAGTGATCATTAAACAGGCACTGGGAATGAGCTTCACCGTCATTGTTCTCGCGGGCGCGAAACGAGCATCGGATTCTGAAGCGTGATCGATGTACCGCCGCCAGGAAATTTCAGGGAGTCGCTCCGGAGGCCGCAGCCCGAGGCAGCTGTCGCCTCGGCGCGGTCAATTTCCATCTGGGGAGAAGAAGACGAGGAGACGAGGCGGGGGGGGGGGGGGGGGGAAAAATAATATCGAGATGCGGGGCTCGCTGGAGGGATGATTGTTGCCTTCGTCGCGAATTCTGACCGGACTCGTCCCGAAAATGATTTATCGGTCTCGCTCCTCCGGGCCCCAACGATCTGACTCGGATGGATACAGATAATGAATACCATTGCTGATTTATACTCGCAATTTTGCCCAACGGTAATCGACGCCTCTTGCAATTCGATCAGTCGCTCCTCTTCTCTTCCTCCGCGCTCCCCCTTTGCTCTTGCCTGTATAAATAATTCACATCTTAATATTTCCAATTTTAGTATATGCAAGAACAAGAGCGGAAAGGAGCTATTTATCATTCGCCCGGTCGCCTCCGGGAATGTTGATTTACCTCGAGATCGATGGTACATCTTGAATAAGCGATCTTTAGAATATTTGCACACGGGCGAAATGCGCGAGTCGCCTCTTTGTTGCTCGATATCGGCAGCGATTTTAAACGTGAAATTTCAATGCGAGCCTCGCGGCGGCGGGTCTCTTCGCGGTTTCCGGGACGAGTGCTCGTTACGGCGAGCGTATTTAACTTTTAGCGGTAAGAGCAATCGTTCTTCAGTGAATGCGGGGAGACTGATGTGAGCTCTATTGTGATTGCAGTAAGGATGACATATGCCCACGTCGTGGCGGGCGGAATTGCTCAATTACCATGCGACGTCGAGCCGCCCGTGCCCGGAGAGAAGCTCCAGCTCGTTATTTGGTACAAGGAGGGAACGGATAAGCCGATATACAGGTAAAACCTCTTTCATCTCTTATTCATGCGCCGCGGATCGATTCCGCAAACGAGAAACGCGAATGAGCAGCCTCTCCTTCTCCCGGTTGTAGCTTCGACTCGAGGGGGACGGGCCCTCTCGAAGAGGGAATGCACTGGCAGGATCCGAGTCTCAACGGCCGAGGATCCTTCCTGCAATCAGGAAAACCCGCGACGCTGAGCCTCTCGACGGTCAGGGAGAGCGACGCCGGACTATATCGATGTCGAGTCGACTTTCGGCAGTCACCGACCAGGAACAGCAAAGTCAATCTAACAGTCATAAGTGCGAATAACATTTTACACTTGGAACAAATGTGCCAAAACTTTAAACGTTTCTCAATACTTTTTCTCTCTCTCTTTTTTTCTTTTTTCTCCTCAATCTCGCAGTTCCACCCGAGCAACTTAGCATTCTGGACGAGGATGGAAGGACTCACATTAGGAGCTACATACTCGGACCCTACAACGAGGGATCCAGCCTGAACATAACTTGCGTCGCGACCGGGGGTAAGTAAAAGGACTTCGAAATCCTTTTGGCCTCGGTCCAGCTTCTCAATTTGGCACTTTCTTCCAGGACGACCGCAGCCTCGGGTTACCTGGTGGCAGGAAAACGCTCTCCTCGACGAAAGCTACGAAACCGTTGGAGTTAAAAGCGTTCGGAATGTTCTGCATTTGGAGAAGCTCGAACGAAAGCATCTCCACGCCGTTCTCACTTGCCAGGCATCGAATAACAATATGGTCGCGCCGATTTCAAGCTCAGTTTCGTTGAATATGACGTGTACGTTTTTTAATCATTTCATTTCAAAAAACCTCCATTCTTTATCTTGCGAATTTTTCATCAGTTTCTTTTGCCATGAAATTCATTATGTACGGAAAATCTCTGATGAGCTCACTGAGGGTTCGTTCGTTTTGCACGCTTTGAGCGCTTTAAACGTTTCCCGTCGTTTTCGGAGGCGCTTCCTAGAATGCTCAAAGCGCTTGAAGCTTACAAGACCAAAAAACAAACGGTAAATAAAAAAACACTTTACAGATTTATCGCTAAAACTCAAAGTGCTGTAATACCTCATTGAAAAAAATCGCCATAATTGAAGGGTAAAAGGAATTAAAAACACGGTTTTTTTGATGTGTTCTTTTACAAACAGTTAAAACGCTTAAACCTTACGACACCAACGCACTCTGAATAGAACGAACGTTTTAAAGATTTATCGCAAAAATTCAAAGTGCAGTGAACTCGTTAGAAAAAATCCTCATACTGAATTCATGGGTATAACGAATTAAGAAGGGGATTTCGGTTTTCTTTTTGATGCTAACTTTTTATCAATAGTGAGACCCCTGCGCGTGAAAATCCTCGGCGAAAATCGACCGCTGAGTACAGGAACCCCGTACGAGCTGAGTTGCGAGGTAGTCGGCGCGAGGCCGACTCCAGAAATCGTTTGGACGAAGGGAACGACGGCTCTGCGAAATGCGAGGCAAACGTCCGATCACGACGGGAACGTGACGACGAGCGTTCTCACATTCGTCCCGAGCATCGAAGACGCCGGAAAATTCATAACGTGCAAAGCTGGCGTTAGTGAAATTCCAGGATCAGAGCTTGAGGATTCATGGAAATTGGATATTCACCGTAAGCACTCAAAAAATCACAAAAATCTTGGAAAATACAAAGTAAACACAAATATAATTTAATAAAATGTTCTCATTTCACAAATGTAATGTGCATTTAGTAAATTACATTTCCGTCCGTTCCGAAAATAAAACTGAAGTGAAAAGAATAAAAAATTGATTAAATATATTTATGGTAATTTTTAATTTTAATTACGGGTATTACATTTAAAAAATAAGCTCATTTGAATTTTTATGTAGACAAACCTGTCGTCAGTCTCGAGCTCGGAAGCAATCTGAACGCGAGTGCGATACGCGAGGGAATGGATGTCTATTTCGAGTGCAACATCAAGTCGAATCCCTGGGTGTACAAAGTCTTTTGGCAGCACAACGTGAGTCCGAGGTCGCGGTCGCGACCTCAATCGACCTCCGCTCGCTCCTCGCGAACCCCATTTGACCCCTCTGACGCTTCTGATGCTTGTCACAGGGAAACCCGCTGTACAACAACGCCGCCAGCGGGACGATAGTCAGCAACCAGAGCCTAGTACTCCAGAGCGTGTCTCGGCAAAACGCGGGCCCCTACACCTGTGTCGGCAGCAACCAGGAAGGAGATGGATGGAGCAACCCCTTCAACTTGGATGTCAAATGTGAGACATCGAGAAACATTTTTTTTTCTACTTAAAAAAATATCCACCAATTTTAATCACTTTTTTATAATCCAATGTGATCCAATATTTTTTTTTTAATCTTGGATGTTTGTCTTTTCAACTTTGATGTCAAATGCGAGACATCGAGAAACATTTTTTCTACTTACTCAATAAATTGTCCACTAATTTTAAGGAGGGTCGATACCAATTGTCCGGGGCATGAAGAAAGCGGGGGAATATTTCCTATGGGGATAAAGCATAGGCTTTTTGCGTTCAATTGATAGGACATTAAAAAATGTAGAAAATTTCATAAGATTTGGTGATAATGTTTTTTGGGATCGAATATGAACACTCAATTTTTTTCAGATTTTTGTCTGGTTGGTTTTTTATTAATTCAACTTTGAAATTTACGTGTATAAGCATAGCGTTCATGTATACATATATAGGTATATACATTGTGTGCATAAGACTTCGAGTTTCATCGTGAATAACTCTGAAACTAAATTGACGAAAAATCTGAAAAAATTCGCGTCTTCATATTTGATGCTGAAGAATGCTCTCACCAAATTTCATTCAATTCTCTACATTTTTGTTTAGCTATCGACCCTCCTTAATCACTTTTTATAGGGCTGGGTGGGGGGAGGGCAAAATGGGATGCACCAAAAATTCGGTCAAAATTTGATAAAATTTATTATCAAATAGTCTTTATTTGCCAAGAACATTATATTTGGTGATGTAAGCACACATTTAAACAAAAATTGAAGCTAAAAATCAATCAACATAGCAGATCCAAAAAGAACATTTTATTTGGTAATAAAACACATTTAAGCAAAAATTGAAATGAATCATTAATTAATTACTTGAAATAAGACATCAAAGCTAATAATAGCTTAACAAATTATTTAAAAAAATAATGTTTTTTGTACTTTTTGGAGGGTACCCCATTTTGACCGCTAAAGAAATTTTTTTTTTCATGAAAATTTTATTTCAGCTGAAAATTTTGTTCCTTTCCTTTAATTGTGATTAAAAAACAAAAGATTCAGCATATTTAAACCCTTGAAATCGGAAATTTTTCTTGAGTACCCTATTTTGCCCTCCCCCCCCCCCCTCCTACTCTAATCCAATGTGATCCAATAATTTTTTTTTAAATATTAAAAACTTGGATGTCAGTCTCTTCAACTTGGATGTCAAATGCGAGACATCGAGAAACATTTTTATTCTACTCAAGAAAATATCCACCGATTTTAATCGCTTTTCATTATAACGATAATTTCATTATAATTTCATTATAAGGATAATTACCCAATGTGATCTAATAATTTTATTATTTTTAAATAATAAAAAAAAACAACTAATTCGAAAATATAAAACAACAGTAAATTTGCAACGATTTTAGCATGAACGTCAAGTGACATTAAAAGAAATTTCCTAAAGTTTAAAAAAAATTAATTTCAATTTTCTCATAACAAAATAATTTTATCTACTTGTTATCGACGTTGCAAGACTGAAACGTCGATAACAACTTTTTTGTTGAAAATATTGAATTTAATGTCTCGACATTTTTTTTGGCAGATGCTCCGGTCTGCCATCAAGGACAGACAAAAGTCTACGGAGTCGCTCGTCAGGAACTGGTCAGCATAGTGTGCGAACTTGACGCGAATCCGCCTGACGTTTTGTTCACGTGGAAGTTCAATAACACGATGGAGGCTGTCGATATCGCACAGGCTCAGATCTCGACGGAAGGGACACGATCTACCGCTACTTACACTCCCATGACCGAGCTCGACTACGGGACTCTTCTATGCTGGGGGAGCAACGAGCAGGGCACTCAGGTCGAGCCGTGCGTTTACCACATCGTACCGGCTGGTAATTTCTATTTTTACTCTATCGAAGAAAAAAAATCAATTCCTCATTCTCTAATTTTTATACATTAAATTATAATAACGTGAAAAATATTTCAATTAGTTTAACTAATTAACATTTTAGATGAAAAAAAGTTTAAAAATTTTTAAAGAAAATTTTAAATAAATAACATAAAGACACTTAAAAAATGGTCTCGCATATAGGAAGACCAGACACTCCGCAAAACTGCACTCTCCTCAACCAGACGAGTGACTCTTTGCACCTCGAGTGTTCAGAAGGTTTCGACGGCGGTCTCCCGCAAAAATTTACTCTCGAGCTGGAAATGGATGACAGTACGAATACACTCAAATCACGGGGTCTAGTTTACAATCGTACGAGGAAAGACGCGTCTTTCGTGATCCGCGGTTTGACTCCCGGCTCGACCTATCATCTGACCGTATTCGCGAGCAACGCGAAGGGCCGTAGCGAGGCGGTCCGTCTACGCGCGGCGACTCTAAATCTGCCCGAGCGGCGAACCGGTGAGTTACGTCCTGTATTTTTTCTGTTCTTGTATTTTTTTTTACTTTCTCCGTCTCTCTCTCTCTCTCTCTCTCTCTCTCTCTCTTTCTCTCTCTGTCTCTCTTTCATTCTGATCCTCTTGCCCGTTCCTCCAGTATCGCGTTCCCTTTCCCCGTCACACTTTTCTTTTTGTTCCATTTCCTTTATTATTTTCATGCTTTCGTTAATACCCGCGAAACGCGCGATCTCCGACGACCTCCGAGGCGGGAGAGAAGGAGAGTCGAGAGCTGAGATTGGTACGAATGATGTGATAGGTGAGAGCAGACTGGCGCATCCACCATCCCCGGAAAACTGCACGATAAGGGAGGAGAGTCGAACGAGCGTGCGAGTGAGCTGCGCCGAGAGCGAGTATCTCGACTCGAACACGGCAACGTACGTTCTCCAGGTGTTTGACGCGGGCACGAGGCACCTCTTGGCCTCGGCGACGAGTCTTACGCCGAGCATGCTCGAGGTCACGGATCTACCGGCCGAGCGGAGTCACGCCGGCCTCGTTCTCTTCCTGAGAATAATGACCGCGCACGCGATGAGCAACGCTACCGTTCTTCAGAGTCAGCGTTTCCTCAAGGAGCAGGGTAAGGCCCCTGAACATCGGAGATATCCAGGTACGCGACCGGTCTCGCTCGAGACTTGCACGCGCTCCAACGACTCTCTCTCTCTCTCTCTCTCTCTCACTCATTTCTACCCCGACCTACCTTCAAATCTCTCTCTCGTTCTCTCACTCTCTTCTTCTCTCACACTTTCTTTCCGAGCCCGTGCACCGGCTGGTGAGATGACTGGATAAAAAACGAGTCGCTCCCGTTGGGGCGCCGAGACCGCGTTTCGCTAATTTTTTTTAAATTATTTTTTAACTTCTTTTTTTAAATTTTTTTTCCTGACTTTGAGTAAACAAACTACTCAACCCTTGATTCTTCTTTGACAGCTCTTACTCCGGTAATATTTTCCCTGTCCGGACCTCTGCTGGGCGCGATCGTTGCCGCAGCTGCGGGTCTGCTGCTCGTTATCTTCGTAATCATCCTCGCGGTCAGATTGAGATATCATCCGAGAGGTCAGGAGGACAAGGATTCTCACGACGATGGTGGTATGTCGGATCTCTCGGCACCCTGCGACAAATCCGGACTCAGGTCTCTCAATGGAGCTTCGATTCCTCAAAGCTCCGCCAGCGCGGACAGCTTCGATGAAAAGGATCCTGACATAATACCTCATGCTAATGGTAATTTTGCGAAAAATAAAACAATTAAATGATTTGAGTATTCAAATCTGAACATAACCGAGTTATCTTATCACTGAGAATTTGCAGAAAAATCCTTTGATGTCAGGAGCTGTTATCGACTGAAAAATCAAGATATTTAGTTCTTAAAATCGTGATTTTTCGCAACTTCTGACGAGTATCTCGATTTTTTCGGTCGATGAAGCCTGTTGAAATTTTACACACATTTTTATATAACATCAAAGAAGCTTCAACAAATTTTTTACAAAAATCTGGAGAAAAAAATATTTATGATTTTGTTTATTATATAACAGATAATCTTTAGGTAGGATCAATTTGAATTTTGAATATGTTGTTCTTTACAATAAGGTTTGATTTACAATAATTTTTCCTAATAGGCTTGAATGCTCAGTCGACTTGGAATATGAGAAAAAAATGAGAACAAAATTTCGATACTCCCCTTCACGCAAGGAATACCTTTATTTTCATACAAAATTTTCAAACTTTTTCAAAAATTTTCAATTTTTTTGTGCAGAAAATACGTACACTGAACTGTCAATGGGAAGCTCGCCTAGGTACCTTCTTCAACAACCAAAGCAGCGATTAGAATCAACGAGTTTTGGACCTAGCGTTAACAAGGTGAGCGCTGCTCGATCAAAGAAACGATTGAAAAGTGTTTTAATTTTTTGTGTTAAATTTATTTTTGTAGATCTCATTTTAAGTTTAATGTTACTTTAATTGGTATTTTATTGCATTTAAAATGTTTTTTTAGAAGTCCGGAGAACTGACTTACGCCGAGTTGACTCTGAGGTGCAACAGGGCCGTTCCACCGAATTGCTACGAGCCAGCTCCAATATCAACCCTCCACCGTCCACAGCTCCTGCCGATGGCGACTCTTGGAAAGCGACGGCCACCTACGGTCCACCATCTCAGACAGGAGACACCGACCGTTTACGCTCAGGTTGCCGGAATCCCAAGTAAATCGATCTACGCGACACCGCCACCGCCTCATCTATATCGCAGTCACACCATCTCGAATAGCGAAGACGCGACGGCTGAGACTCCGCTGATCGCGTGCGACTGCAAGGTGAATTATCTATAAACTTCCGAAAGACCAAGATCATTCAAATCTCCTATCATGTAAATCCTCAGGGAATACGTTGCGAATCTGAGCGACGTTTCAAAGTGGTTGAAAATGTTCATGCAATTGTAAATATTTTTATTATCCATAATTTAAAAAAGAAAAATATTGTGAAATTGAAAAACGGTCGTATTTCGAAGGCAATCGCCGAATGACCGAAAAAAAAATGTTTTTGAATGATGAATTACAGCCCAATATAGGGTTGGGGGTGAACAAAAAGTGAGGTACGCCTCCAAAAAGTAAGGAAATTTTATTTATAATTTGTTAACTTATTATTAGCTTTGACGTCTTGTTTTAAGTATCTAATTGATGATTTATTTCAATTTTCTTTTAAATGTGTCTCATTCCCAAAGAAAAAGATTTTTTTCTATCTGGTATGCTGATTGATTTTTACCACGTTTCTGTTAACTTGTTTTTTGTTACAAATTTTTAATTTTTATTTTTATTTTAGTTCAAATGTATTTTTAAATCACTAAACATAATGTTCTTCGCAAAGAAAACGCTATTTGATATTAAATTTTCTCAAATTTTGAAATATTCAAAATTTTTATCAAATTTTTTGGATACCCTATTTTGCCGCCACCCCCCCTCCTCTCAAAAAATTTCAACATCCATAATCCCGGCGCAAAAATTCGATTATTTCGAATTCAGTAAATAGTAATTTAACAAAAAACTGAGTCGTTATAACATCAAAATTATTACGATCAACTCTCTGTTGTACCAAATACATAATAAAAGCATTCAAAACATAAAACAAGTGAAAAACACATTGAGTTTGAAAAACACAATATTTTTAGGTGGCCCATTTTACGCCACATCTTTCGATTTTTCAATTTCGATAAAAATAGAAAATCAACACCATGAACTTAAGAGAACGCCAAACAAAAGTAAGATAGACTAAAAAACTGACATTATAAAATTTTTTTTCGAAGGGGGCCCATTTTGCCCCACATTATTTTTATTGTCAATGAACAAAGCAAAGTGAGGTCAAATTTTTAATAAGAAACTAAAAAAAAGTCAAACCAATTCACTAAACTAAGGATTCTAAGATTTTTTTCTTATGGGGCCCATTTTGCCCCCCCCCCCCTTCCCCTAATTGTAAAATATAATTGCAATGTTATATTTTTTTTAGATTCCCACAATTGCCGAGTCGACGAGCACTCTCAGCTGGCGAGCGGATAAGACGATTCCCGGCTCGACGACCTCCGCCGACACATGACTGCGCCACGAGGCCTAGACTCGCCGCTTCGAGACTGTCCCCGTCCGCGGGATCCTCTCCAATCAGATCCTCGATCGATGCGAGACTCGACAATGAAAGTAGACGGAGCTGTATGCGTTCGTACGTGTCTCTCTGGCTCGTTGTGAAAGCGAGACAGCCTCCGGTGACCGATCGGCAAGGGTCTCCTCACCTCTACCTTCGATTCGGGATAAACTCGATCGGCAACTCCGTCCGATGATTCTTCGGAGGCGCGGCCTCTCCTCGCCTCTCCTCCTGCACTCCAATTATATTCCTTTCCACGTATCCTTCAAGGAGAAAAAAAAACATTTTAAAAACCTAAATTTAAAAAATATAAAATTCGATCCTTTTTCCTTCTTTTTTTCCCGGTTGTCAGTCGCCTCACGAGTCTCCAACGAATCGATTCTCCCTCTCCATTCTGCGCGTCTCCAGTCCGCGAGACGTAAATTACGATTCGCTACGACAAACGGAAAAAAATAATTCCGATACTCGCGCGCTCTCGGGTCACCGAGTCGCGGTTTCAGAACAGATTATATATAAAAATAATGTATAAAAGTCGCTCCGGACAAAATTGTTACTTCGAGAGAAAGAAAGAAAAAAAAATAATAAAATTGTATATCCGTCGATCAGGGTTCTCAATGATGGATTAGAGTATTCGACGAGTGCGTCCGTTCGACTCGCGACGATAATCGAGAAATAAACGCGAAAATAACGTTACAGTTTATTATAATGATCGGTCAGGACGGATGGACCGGATCAGCCATAAAGATTCAGTATTTTGTCAGATATTGAAATTATATGCTAGAATATGAAAAATAATGTTATTGACTAGTATTAATATGACGAATTAAAGAAAAACATATATTATATATAAATATATTATATATATTATATATATATTATATTAAACAAACAAAAATTAATGAAAAATACGATTCTGAATGTAAGTATACGCACAGACGTATGCGTGGGTATGTTTAAAATAAATGGTTAGGATCTTTATAATTTTCGAAAACTTCTAGTGATACGTTATTCGTTTAAGACAAAACGATATTGTGCTCAACGAATTTCAATAAATAAGGATTTTGCTTATGCCAATAAATGTGACGTTGGAGAGGGCGATCGTGCGTTGTCTGTTTTTATGAGTTATCAAAATGAGGAAGAGACGAAGCTTAAGCTTCCTCCTGCAACGTTTTATTTGAGACAAGTACAAAAAGCGTATAAAAATACAATGTTACGTCATTACGCGCTCCATGTTGACGTAATTTTTTTCATCGCGACTCTCAGAATATATAGATCTTTAAAAAAATCTTACGAAACTAGAGCGAATAATCGAGATTTGCGTCTCGATTTTCCGCGGCTTCATCATTCGAACGCGCTAAGGCACAATTTTAGTTGCGCTATCGTTGCTGAACCGCCACCAGTGTTAATTCCCCTTCGGCAAGTCGCTTATTTCATCGTGGAATGAATATATATGTGTGTGTATTTTTCGTACCTAATATATGCGATACGAAATATCGTGAAATCGATTATTTCAGAGACTGGAAGACCTCTTTTGGCCGTTTCGACCGGCAGAACGTGTGCGCCTCGTTTGCTTCGTAAAATAAAAAGTACTTTTTTTCGTTCACGGTTTTGGCACTCGAAAGCAGTGCTTTGTTTGATAATCGATTTTCCGTCGACGTTCAAATCATCAGCAAACGGAAATAAAGAATAATAGATTAGCAGAATAATGGAATATTTTTCTATGAGAATGTTACTCTTGCTGAGTAACGGTGCCGCCATCCTCGATGTGCAAGTAATTAGTCTTGAAGTCTTCATCAGTCAAGAGAACAAACGTGTTTGTCTCGAATTGTTTCTCGTTGTTCTCGGTCTCTTCGAGAAATGTTCCTGAAGGCTCGACGCGACCCTCGTCGCCGTCATTGTTGTTATTGTCGTTGTTCGTGTTACTGCGGTAGGAAAATTTATCATCCTCGCATGCAGGCTCGATGTCCCGTAGAAAGTTATCGCCGGTCGAGTAATTCACTTCGTCAACTTTCTCGAGGCGATCTTCGGAAAATTGGAGAATTTCCTGGTCGACGATCGGCCCACAATCGTAATAACGAACCACGTCTGTACGACCCTCATTCTCGTATTCGATCGCTACATCTGTGTATTCTGTTTTTACAGACTCCGGTAAATGATTCAAAATTTCAATTGGAGAACCCACCAGTTCACCGCTACCGACGATCCCGTCGTAAAGTATCCGATCGCTCGATTCCTCGTACTCGCAAGGCATCTCCTCGTTCGAATTATTTTTTTCGTTGTAACTCCCCATCGTCGTCTCTGACGAAAAATTTTGTTTCACTGGATAATCTGGAGTGACTTCTGGCATTTTTCGTTTTCGATTCGTTTGTACTTTGCGAAATTCTTCTTCCGTCAGACACAAAAGTTCGCCGCTTGTCGTTAAAACTTTTCCGTGACGCGTTTTCAAGTGACGTTTGTACGTGTTCCGAGTTTTAAATCTGAAAAAAATGTCGTTTAGCATATGACTATTTCTCGTATTACTGTACGTAACTAGATATGAGGAAAAGTAATGATTGACACCTCTGACCGCAATCGTCGCAACCAAATGGCGATTCACCGGTGTGCCGTCGGCGATGTTCCCTAAAATGGGACGGATGACGGAATTTTTTGCCGCAATCGGAGCAAGTGAAACGCGTCCGATTCTGATGTATGAGCATATGGTACTTGAGGCTGTGCCTCCTGGTAAACGACGTTCGGCAGATTCGGCATTCATAAGGCTTGATCCCGGCGTGGCTTCGATAATGGGAGACCAGAGTCGTAGGAGCTGTAAAAGTTCGAGGTGGGTCGCATATTCGACATTGCAAATTGTTTCCGCTCGGATTCCCTTTTTTCTTGATGCGCTCCATCAGTATCAGCGCCATTTCTCGTTCCTCTTTGCTGGTCCCTATGAATTTTGCTTTCCCTTTTGGCTTCGCTGGTACAAGCGCTTTAATGAATTCACACACATTATATTTCCATATTTCTTCGTCTCGGTATTTTAGAAGGTTTTCTACATACCTGTGTGAATGTAGGACTCGACTCCGGGATTCGGAGGAGAAAGCGCGTTCTCCGTCACAACGCGAGACGGCAATTCTTCAATGCGAACGCGATCGCTTTCCACAACCATCAACATTATCTAAAAGATTAAAAGTATTAAAAAACAAGAAACAAAATTACATTAATAAACTTACATTCTCAGAAATAACTTTGTCAATGGATGGATCCTTAGGCCGTGAATCAATTTCCTCCGGGCTATCCTCGTCCTTTACATGCTCATAGTAACTGTGATCACCCAACAAAACATTTGATCCAATTTCATGGTCGTTCTTTGTCTCCATGGGATATCTTCCTCGGTTACCTCGATTTTGGTCCTCAAATTTTTTCTCCCTTTCAGGCTCCTTCAACTTTATATCACTAGACAATATTTTTCTCAGATAGCTCGACTTTTCTGTCTTTGCCAGTTCATTTTCTTTATCTGGAATTTCCTGAGGTTTCTTCACCTGCGGAGCTCTGCGTTTTTTCACCTGTTGCACCGGTTTACCCCTCGTACATTTTGTTGGACTGGATTTGCTCTCTGATAAGAACAAAGTTTATTAATATATTAATTAAGACGTTGATAGAAAATTTTCTTTTTTCATCCTTCTCTCTGACTCACCCCATGGACAGGAATCCTGATCATTTCTCAGCTGTTCCAGGTGATCCACCAGGTGAGTCGTTATGGAAATTCTAGCTCTACTCTCGCTGGCAAAGCTTGTATACTTTTGCCTACATCCAGGCATCAGCGCACATTCATATGTGTACCTTCTCTTGAGCTCGTCACTTGTGAACACTGTAAATTGCTTAACCAGTTGTGTCTGAGGCATTGACAAGACTCTCTGTAGATTCCAATGAACCTCTCTTTCCCCTTCGCCCTTCTGTTTGCAAATTGTTGAGGAATCTGTACGAGCAGACTCTGAACGGAGAGTCCTCGAGGCAACCTCTGCCAGCATGTCCAACAGAGCGCCCGGACTGTCTCTTCCGAGAACATCTGAGTTGAATTCACCTATATTCGATTCAAAAAACAAAAATACAGTTTTGAAAATAAAAAATTTATTTATTTGATAATTGTTTAAATCGATACATCTTCTACGTTTTAGCGATAAAAAAAATATTTCACGAGTACAAACGTCTTTGTGGACGGTAAAAATAATTTTCCAACTAGCGAGCGTGGGGACGCAACGCATCGGGGCTCAAACGTCAAAAGATTGGACGACGTGACATTTAGCGAAACGCGCGTGTGCGCGCGCGAGCGCCTTCGCCTCGTTTTATTACCGAGTAACCTAAAATCCATCGTCTCGTGCGTTCAAAAATCTGCGAAGCGGCTTTTACTCTTTGTTTCTCTCGTTCGGTAAAAAAAAAAATCCGAGTGACGGAAAAATCGAGGCATTGACCGCTGCTCGTGCATATACCGCAACGAACGCGATAGTCCGATCAGACAACGCCCCGCTCGAATTGCTCATGCTGACAAAACAACGAATGTCTCAAAAATTTTCCAATTCTCAATATCATACTTGAACAAAGAATTCAATGAGTTCGAGAAAAATAGACCCCAGATCGGACCAGACAGCTCGAAAAATGAAGATGCATGAGCGGCGTCAGCTAATGGCTAGCAGACGCCATGAGGACGCGAAGCAGACGGATTTTCGAGCTCTCTCTTTTTAACGAGAAAATAAAACGTAAACAAAATTCCGCAGGGTGCGTCCGACCGCTTTTCAACTGCAAATTTATTCGCGAGTAATAGAATAAAATCGAAAAACTCACGATTGTTTCCATCGTAAATATTGTGAGCGCACTTGTAGCTTGTTTTCGTATTCATCGTGACAATCACTTTCGCGGCGTATTCCCGATTCCGCTGCCTTCTATGCACAACTGGTTCTCTTGTTGGTATCCCCCTCTACTCGTCGTTTCCTCGCTTTGTTGTATAGGTTGTTATATATATCGCGTGTGTACGCTCAGCGTCCAACTGTCACAACACGCCGGGGCTGGTAAACTTCAGAGGGCGCACATCGTCGGTGAGTGGCGTTCTTTGCCGTGATTGGAGCATTGCTCTATTTGGTATGCCCGTGACACCACATACAACTACGAGCGGTACGTGAAATTTCCGTTGACATTTTTCACCGCTATGCGGCGCTGGCAGTCCCATGCCCGGCACACTCTACGAAAGTGATATACAAAATATACAGCAGTCACCGGCCGTCATGGAAATCTCAACGGTCATTTAAGCGCCAGTGTCGCGTCGCGTCGTTTTTAAGAATTACAAAAATAAGGTTATGTCACAAAAGTTTTTATATGGAAGTGAAAGACAGACAGACCGGGATTTTTGCTTCAGTCGACAACCGATCACCGATAGACTCCGTTTAATATAGTTTTTATAGAAAGAAGGTGATGAAGAGAACATGGATTTGACACTCGCACGTGAAATCGATTGCAAACAAGGAGCTGTCAGAGCTGTCAGATTCAGCGGTAAGATTCGAGCAATGCGTTTTAATTGGATTATTATTATGACACATGAGGTTAGGACACGGAGCCCAGCGAAAAGTGTGTTTACGAAGATGGAGCTGTTGATGCGCGAAATTTAAATACTTTAACAAATTTGTGAAATAAATTAGGTTTATGTATTTCAATCTAATGTAATTTTTAGTTGATTCTAAGTCAATTTATTTTAATAATAATTATTGTTGGAAACAGTGGATGGATCGTATTGTCTAACTTGCGGCTCCGACAGAAAACTAAAATTATGGAATCCACACCGAGGAGTATTGTTAAAAACGTACGGCGGTCATGCGGACCAAGTGATGGACGCATCTGCATCCTGCGACAGTAGCCAGGTAGTGTCCTGCGGAGCCGACAAATCCGTCATCGTCTGGGATGTTGCATCCGGGACTCCGGTAAGAAGACTGAGAGGCCACGCCGGCCCGGTAACTTGTGTAAGGTGAATTGAAATACTCAAAAAAATTAATTTTCAAAATGTATACTTGCATGTTACCGATTTGATGATATTTTATTAAAAATTTGCAAAGACGTTATTTATCATCAAGCGCAAAAATTACACCGTCGAACAAAAAAAAAAAGTGGCCAGTACTTTTGACCGGACCCACCTATCTCTATGTATTTTGACGCGCTGAATTCGAATTTGGGGTCAGATTGGTCAATACAC
>JAPYYX010001408.1:0-25865 GCA_030522605.1 Cremastinae sp. B BG-2022a | reverse complement strand
TTAAAATAGTTTTCACGCCCTCATACACACAATATTATTTTTCTCTTATTCTTTTCAAATGTTGGATGAAAGTACAAGGATCGGTAAAGTTTGAAGAAAAGATCGTTTGTCGAGAACTTGGATGCAAGAACCGGAGCTTTCTCTCCGGCGTTTTTGGCCTCGACAATCGTATCGTTCGCTCGTTTGCTTTTTCTTCGTCGTTTCGTCGCGCTCTCCAGAGGTACTTTCGATTCTCGTTTCGCGTTCCAACTAAAAATTTGCCTCGCTCCGATAGCGCAGATGGACCCGATTTTTTTAAAGTATTAGTACCCCCGAGGCGAGCGTGACGAGGAGACGTGCAAGACACGCGAGAGAGATTTTTCTTTCGACGATTTTTCAACGAGCCAGATCTCACGAGAAACTTTTCTGTGTACGTCTACGCGAAAAACTCTCTCTCTTTCTCTCCTCAATTCTGTTGAAAACTTCGTCTAGATCGAGCTTACGAAAAGTTGAATGTAAGTTGAATGTTAAACCTTTTTCTCGACATGAAGAAAAAAATTAGAGCGCTCTTTGAAAAAACGTTGTGCCGGATGGAAGAAGAGAGTTCCTTTGAATGGCGGAGAGGATCATGGGTTGTCATTGATAAAGAAAAAAAGAGAAAAGAGCGATTAATCTGTCTCGTACCCTGATCGAGAACCGCGAGGGAGCAAAAGATTTCTGATGTCGTACGTGTGTTTTTTGATCGCGGCAAGCGAGACCTTTCAGCTCTGATTCACCGTCACATAAAGAGAAAAAGATGAAAAACAAAAAACAAAAATTTCTCCGTGAGTAAAAGGGAGAGAGAAAGAGTTTGGATCGTAGCCAGTGGTTGTACCGGAAGTGGATTCCGATTATTGAAAAAGTCCGACATTTGTCTGCTTCTGTGTCTCTCCCGCTATCGGTATGACGTCAGAAAAATAAAAAGTCTGAAATAAAAGAAAATCAGTAGAAAGTGATATTCGAGACAGGCTCGAGTTCTTTCCGAGACGCGCGTCAACGCGAAAAAATTTCGCCGTATCGCTCTGAAATCGAGCTAGCGTCCGCGATTGCGCTCCGCCGTAATTTCTCTCGATTCTCTCGAGAGCAGAGACGTATCTACCATCGATGACGTGCCAGAATTCCAAACTGCAAGTTCGAGAAGATGCTGGGACGAGATAAATTTCCTCAGCTTATCCATTTTCGTGAGACAAGTGAGACGTCCGTGGAATTCTTGTTTCCTTCGTCTCGTCTCCGATCTATCGGTGCTATCGTTGTCACGAAGAGGTTCGATTGCGCTTACCGGCAAGCCACATTTTAGCGTTGAACCTCGCGCAAGTCGATCGTAAAGTCTCTCGCTTCGTTTTTCCTCTCTCGTTCTCTCTCACTTCCATTCGGCCCCTGGATCGTAAAAGGAAAAACACAGAGAGAAAGAGAAAGATAGTTGAGAGCTTTCTTTTGGCCGAAAGCCAAAGGCCGTTCGGTGAATAGAGCGTTGCGAGAAACTCGCATATTTCGATAAAGGGAGAGAAAAAGGCTTCTTTTTCTACATCAGGGACTCGCGTATAATGCACACATGCAAAAATACGTCTCTGACGTACCATCTCGATGCAGCGACAGATATAAAGACGAGAATCTTGGAAAATGCACTGCGCAGATACGGTTCGACTCTGCACGAGCCTTTTCCGTTATTCTCCACCGCACTTTACTTGAGCCATGAGAAACCTTCTGCCCCGTAAAACTCTCACAGATGATTTGCCTTTCTCCCCAATTTTGGCGATCGCATTTACCCTTTATGGATATCTGGTCTCTTGATATTTTCTATCCCTCTGTAACGTTTGCTCGGTCTTTTTAATCTTGAAATTCAAATCAATTCTCCTCTCGTCTCTTTTTTTCCACTACTTTTTAATCTTTTATGCAAAAAAGGAATTTTCCCAGGGATCCTTTGAGACTCCAAGTTTAATTCAATTCGCATGAAACTTTTTGGATTCACCATCGATAAAAACATTTTCAATTAAGAACCATGAACGAAGTAAAAAATTGGCAACAACGTTTATGGCAACTGACAAATCGTCATGAATGCTGACAATTACAATTTCACTTCAATTCTGTTACAAATAAAATTGTCTCTTGAAAATGACCATCGCGAATCCTGAAATTTTATTAAAAATATTCAAATTCTTATTTTTAATCTAAAAAACCAACTACAACAAATTACAAGTGAAATTAAAACCTTTCAAAACACCGACTGTCCTTTGAGATAAAATCTCTGAATACCTTGCAATTGTTTGTTCCTTGGTTTATGGACGTTCAAATACTTTCCAAGGACATTAAAGATACGGTGATTCAACCATTGCAGGACAACGAACACGTTAGCGGAGAATTATCTCCAGTCTGAATATCGATTTCTAAAAGTCAAAAGGACGTAACTCCTCTTATTTACGGCACAGAGCAACATTATTCCGGGAAGATGGAAAGCCTGTTCGTTTTAGGACGATAACAAAGTTATGGTTAATGAGACGAGAGATCAAGCCTCCGAGAACTAGTCCGCAATCTCGGCCGATTTCTTCCTCTCTCCGCCACAGAGCTCGGAGTCTGTCTATTTATCGTGGAATTTACCTATACACACTTTTGTCAGTGTGAAACGTGTTTCGCAAAGTTTCGCGCCACGGAAGCCGCTCTTCCGGAAGAATGAGCGAGCGATGGACCAGCGAGCTCGTGCACAGTCTCCCAAAGTCAAAGGAACTTTCGAAAAAAAAGAACATAGAGAGAGAGAGAGAGAGAAAAAAAAACAGTTGGAAGGAGGTACACAATAAGGTTGAAAGGATTTGCCCTGGAGAAACTCGAATCAAATGTAATTTCGCCAATTTCTATTTGTATCTTTTTTCTTTTTCTTTCCTTTTCCCATTTTTTAACCAAGAGAAAAATGTGCTCCGCTCTTTCGCGACTAGTCCGCATCGTTTTCACATTCATCACTTTCCGTAGCAAAGAAATTCTGGCTTGGACGTACGTTCCCCGGCGCTTGTTAGGATTGTCGATAAATTGCTTCTTCTTGCGAGATTGGCAATGTCGTAAAAAAACGCGATGTTGAAATTGTTTATTAAGATCGTCCCGTCGGGGTTTCCCGAAAGAATTGAGTCGTCGAAGTCGCGGGAAATTTTTTTTCCCGATCCCTCTTAATCAAAGGCGATCCAGCACGCGCGCTCCGACAGGACGATTTACCTTTCGACGGAGTCACAGCGGAAGATGGAGAAAAAGGACGAGGAGCGAGAGAGGCGGAGAGTGCTCTCCGAAGCTTCTCGAGATCGATTCGTAATGACTGGGTGCGGTCTTTGCAGTTACCGTGAGCACAATTTCAAGCTTTCAACGTGATACAGAGAGCGCTCGCAAAATCCGCGAGGAAATAAAAATCAGACGCCTAGGGAAAGGAAAATAAAAATAGCAGAAAAAATGTTCACGGTTTTATCTCAAAGCGAATTGCCAAGTGGAAATCGTCGATTCTTCCGCAGATTTCCGTCAGAGAGAGGTTACGAGCCAACTCCGTCGACGAGCAGTTCGCGGTCGAATATCTTCTCCGTAATTAATATAAATGGACGTGCAATTCTCACTCGGACGTTCCCCACCGCGCTGGCTCAATTAAATGCACGACCCGAACCGAGGGTGATTACTGCGAGATAAAAAAATCGGGTTTCCGATTGTTTGACCCATATTGCACTTTCTGAAAATCAGGAAAAAGAATCGTATATATTTGAGGAGTTAAATGAGGATTAGAAGGAAAAAATGTTCAACGTGGAAGATCTTTCTGAAAAGGCGAAAACCTCGAGACACGTGGAACAACGATGTACCGAGATATCGGGTACGAATTGAAATATTACCGTACGGTGAGAGCGTACGAGGGACGATAAAGGAAGAGATCGAGAGAGAAAGAGAGAGAGAGAAGGAGATAGAGAGTCTGGCCGATATAACGCGGAAACGATTTGGCGCCTGGCCAGAGACCCCGAACCCTTTCTTTCCCTCCGGCAACGCTCTCGCCCATCAGCCACCTACGAGCTCGGTACATTCGATACACAGATATATCGTCCTCTGTACTCCATTGCTCACTCGAGAATTCTAGCGATACGCGCGCGAGGATATTCCGTGAACACGGAATCGACGTTGCCCGATCGCTCTTCCATCCTTCGTGCCTCATCCTTCCTCAAATACGTATCGCCAGCTGTCAAACTAAACGTTCAGGCCACCAAATAATCTTCGTTACGAAATATTATTCATCAAGAAGCATTTTGAATGATTTATCCTTATAATAGAACCAAAAGATCATTGTTGATATTTTTAAGACTTAGGAAAGAGCAAAATTATAGAAAATGTTTATTTTTGTTCTACTGAATATCACGTAAACGAAAAAAATGTAAAAATTAACGTGTCAGAGTCGTTTGTGCGAAGAATTTTGAAAAATGCATAAAGCAAAGAGGCGCATGTCGCCGGTGGTAAAGTTTATTAGAATTCAGTGCCAAAATCTTGGGCGTAGTTCGGTAAAAATGGTTTCGCGTGGTGGAGGAAGAAAAAGGAGCGGTGTGTTGCAGAGTCGAGACTTACCTCGGGAGAAGCGCCACAGAGAGTTTCGCGTTGCCAAGAATCATCAGTCACGCGGGTAAAAAAGGAAAGAGATATAAAGAAAGGGTAAAATGCTCGGGGAGCCTGCGTTTTTTTCCTCCCTCTATATCCTTTCGCTATTTTATGTCTTCACACAGATATACCAGACGCGTGAAGTTTGGCTCTCGTTTCCCGGGCTTCCTCTTTTTCTCGCCGCGGTGGAAAACTTCTAAGCTCGCTATCATTAATTTGGATGAGGCCGCTCTCTTAATCCGCAGATAAATTTTCTTCCGCGGGGGCTCGTTGAATTCTTCTTCCTATTCTGCGAGAATCGTGCAAATCGGCCCACTTTTGACAGCCGGGTAAAAACATTTCCACCGAAGTGCGCGCGGAGCTCGCGAAACATTTTTTCAGTTCATTCGGCTAAGAAATTTCGTGACGTTTGCATCCCTCAGGAATTTCGCCGGCGGCATTCCTTCCTTCCTTCCTCCTTCCTGACTCTCACGGAGAATGATGCGAGGACCGTGACGGTCGTGCGGTGCACAATTGCGGCTTGGTTACATGGCCATCTATCAGTCTGTTCTCGGCTGTCGCTGTGGAAAACTTGTGCCCGTAGGTGGGAAACACACGCGGCTGACTTGCCAAAACTTGGCCAACCCGGAACTCGCTGGAACGTCTACGAAATTCTCGAAATCTCGGTCCGTCACTGCTATACATTCATGAAGCGAAAAAAAGGTGCAAGAAGCGACGAAGCACATTTCTGGATACTTTAAAATCAAATCGTGTTTTTAGAATATCTTTCATCATGGTGAAGACGAATTTTCTTTTTTATTTGAATATTCATTTTCTCTGTCCTTCCAGCGCTCTCTGTTCGGACTTGTCAAACGAGGTGAAAAAGATTTGGGGCTCCCGAAAGATTAGGACAAGGCAGCTGTAACCCTGTTGTGAGAAATCTCGCCTCAAATTTATTGCATCCCAACGAAAGGGTGAAAAAAAGGGAGCAACGATGCTTCGCTTCTGGTAAAGTGAGGGAAAGCCTTGATCGGGCTATTGACGTGTGGAGCTTTTTTCCATCAGGCTGGTAATGCCGTAAAAGTCAGACGCTCGTATGCCCACTGACGCCCACCCGTAGGGACGTGACCTCGTTCCGAGCGAGCTCCAATACACACATAAACCATTGCGGAGCAGCGAAGAGCCAACGAGCACAGAGGAGCATTCTCCGCACCTTGCCCTCCTCCTCTTTCCATCCTCGGTGCCCCCTTCGTTCCTCATTCGTTCTTTCCACCTATATTTCGTATCGCTGAATTGGAACCTCGTGAATCTGCCCTCCCATCGCGAATTTGTCAATGTCGAGCTTTCTTGTTAGCCACCGCGTGATGTTCCCTGGCACCCATTTTCAGATCTCCCCTACAAAAGCTCTATGATTTTCCAACAGTTCTTTCCATTTATCGTCTTCAATTTTTAGATTGAACATTATTTAACTAGGTTTTTAATCTTCAAAAGAAAAATTTTATTTCTCATCTTTGAAATTCTGCAAAAAGTTTGAAATAAAAATAAATTAAGAAACGCGAGGAAAATATTAAATCATGAAAGTCGCGATTCAGTATAGAACTTTCATAATTTCTTCAAGCATAATTATTTTATAACAAATATTTGTTCATCATCTTTTGAAAGTTCGTTTCGTACAAGATTCCAGCATTTATAATGATTCGAAGTAAAATTCCAGGTACAATCGTAGCTCTGAATAAATGAGACTTTGGAATCTGTGACGACAGATCATAGAATCTCTAACTTTAAAAGATATTAAACTTGTTAAGCGTTGGAGGTAATGGCGGCTTTTAACACGGGTAAAGTTTTTGATGACCAAGAGGTGATCCTGACGCGGTGAGAATAGTTCCCGCGTCTCGTTATGCTTCCACTTTCCGAAAAGACAATCTCTCGTCTTATCGAGGAGCGAAATAGACTCTCAGGCGATTATCACGTACGAGTTGAAGCGGAGTTTTATCGTGACATGCATTGAATACGGAGGAACACTGGAAATAAGAAGAGAGGAATACACCAAAACGAAAATGTCATTAGGGATAATTTGTTTATCGTGATAAACAGAAAAGAAGTTTCGAAGCTCCTACTCCAATGCAATTTTTCCTTGAAACTCGAGCGCAAAAAAATATCGAAAGCAAGCTCTTTTTCTCGATCAAGTCACGCCCGACGTGCACCATGGCACCCACGGATACTATCATTTATAACTTTTAATTGAGTATGAAAGTTTCTGGCTGAATAGCACTAATCGCCGTCTTTCTCGTATAACTGTAGGGCCTCGTTCTTTCTCCTTTGCTTCGGCGCTTTTTTTTCATCCCGTCGCTCTCTTGTCTCTCGAGAGCTCGGCCATCCGTACCGACGTCCTGTCAGGAAAAACCCTCCTCAACCAGCCACTCGATATCGATTCCGTTTCCCGGTTTTCTTACACGCTTCCTCATCTCTCGCTCCGTCCGGTTTTTTTCTCAGCCCCGAAGCTTTTAATGGAAACTTGGGTGAGTGGAAATCGCATCTGTTCAATCGCAATGTCTCGCTGATTCCTCCGTCCGATATAAATCCCATCCCCGGAGCGTCATAACTTGGGCGAGCCTCAAATATTCCGGAGGACGCGCGCGTCACTTTAAAATCTGATGGTGCAACCTTATTCCAAATTTCCCATCGAGGCTCTCGCCTCGTCTCTCACGAGGGCCGTAAAATATGACCAGTCGTTTTGGCCAGTCGTTCGCGTGTTGTGTCGCTTATATAACCGTGCCAGGAACATACTTTCCTATGACACCGAAAGTGACGTCTACGAGCTCATAAAGATTCCTCCCGGTCCGCGTGTTTCCTTCATCCGCGAGTGTTATCTGGAGTCCGTGCCCTCGCTTTGATTAAGTGCCCATTTTAACGGTTATGATGCGGTACTACCGTTCATTTGGTACAATTTCAGTTTGATTCCGTTGTTACGATGATATGAATCTTCAATGAGAGCGCCATCCTGGGACACGGTCAATTCGTTCGGCAAATCGCCGCTCCAGTTTTTTTCAACGAAGCTCCGCTCTCCTCATCGGGCATCAACTTTTTTATCGACCATTCACGGTCAGCCTCTTGTTTCCCCTGCGTCCTGGTGGGTCTCTCCGGAGCTGGTTCTCGGATCTCGACGATGAAAAAAATCGCTCTCCTCGAGTAAACTGTGTCGCGAGTTCATCCTGGCCGCAAGTTTGTGACAGGATCACGAAAAATGAATGATCATCAGACAAAAACGAGCTCTCCAGGACGAGGGTTCGCGATCCTTTCTCATTTGCTCAGGCCTTCGCGTTTTAGCATCGCAAAAGCTGTACCAAGCTCGTTTCGTGTGTAAAAATGAGGAAAAAATATTTGAGGAAAATGAAATTCGTCTCCGATTGGACGAGCGGGATTTAGGGGATTCCAGCTGCAAGGGAAGATAGAGAGGAGAGAAAGAGACAGAGACTGAGCGTGTGTGTGTTGTAACGGAATGAGGGAGGCACTTAAATAAACGAGGTCGTTTGTACATACGCCCGCTCGCGCAAGTTTTCCTTGTACGTTAGTCTCGGGCCAATCCCAGGCATACGACCGGCCGAGAGGAAACGACTGCGTCGGGATTCGACTCTGAGACAAAACCGGGGAGGGTATTCTCATTGTATATGACTGTTCTGGCGTCACAGTTTGTTCTGTATAGTTTTCTTGCGTTTAAGAAAAGTGAGCAGAGGAGCAAAGAGAGAGACGGAGTTGAGGACTCGGTGATTGCCATCGTTTCCGGAAAATTGCCCTCCCTGGATTATACCCTCGTATACTTGGATGTACCGAAACTCTCCTTTCCCTTTTCGCTCCTCAAAGTCTGCTCGTGCAATTTACCTACTCATGATTAAACCCCATAATTGTAACCAAGCTGTCGCCTGATGACACCAAATTGTTTATTTTCCCTGCTCGATTGGCCAATTCCAGGATTCCACGTGCGAGGCACCCTGAGAAAATAAAAAGCGTAAGTACACTCGAGAGGTCTCGAGGAATTCGGACTCTCTTCTGCTCGACAAAAGTCCCATGAAGAGGCATTTCTTTATCGCTGGAGTTGAACGAGTGTAGAAAAATTCTTGTCCACTTTTCTCACTCTCTAAAAAGAACCTCGCGAGATGGATGAAAGCAAAGATGCGAGTGTTGTATCGGGTTCAGCATTTTCACGAGTCGCCTTGAGCGAAGATGCCGCCGTATTATTCACTCTTTCTCACTCTCTTTTCTGCCTCTCTCTCTCTCTCTTTGCTCTTATAGTAAACTCTATAAATCTAGGATTTTGATAAAGTCCTGCGAGGACGCTCCTCCACTTTCTTTCATCCGAGTTTTCTCAAGGCCAGGTCGCACATAGATCAAGCACAAAGTCTCCGGATAAATGAAAGGGCGTAAACGGGCATGTCTTTTCGCGAGCTCAACATATTTTTTTTTCCTCGGTTCGTGATTCTCCAACGAACACGCTTACGGACGACCCAGAACAGTTCTTTTCACAGTTCGATAATCGCCAGAATTCAATTGAATTTTTCTTGCACAAAATTATAACAAAAGGCGAGATATAATATACGATTTTTTAATTTTTTTTTATTCGTTTGATTTATGGACGCGGATATATACGTATAGCGTATAATCGACCCAACTGAGCGTGCTGCGAAATGAATTAAGACGCGATTTCGCGCGTTTATGGGAATAGGATACGAGGTCGTAAAAAGCGTTGAGAATGCTTACTGACCTAGCCCCTCTTTCTTTAAAAATCTTTGGCTCGTGGCCGAGAATAAAAGATTTCGATTCAAAACAGTTCGTACTGCGAGAGAGCATGTGCGCGTCCGCGGAAAGCTTTTACAAAAGAGATTCGGCCTCGAGGCTTTCGAATTCGTCAGAATGTCCTCCTATCAGAGACGGAAAAATATTCTTTAAAAATTCAATCGAATATCTCTTGGATCAACGTTTAGTGAACTTATTTATTTGTAATTTAAAAACAGAGTTTTCGTACGATAAATAATTTTATACTGAAGTTCAAATAATCTCTATTCATTTCATTATTTATTTTTGTATTGTGCAAAATTAAAAAATATTTTGGCTACACGAAATTTTCGAAAATAAATGTTGTATTATATTAATGCGGGATAGAATTTAAAAGCGTATCACGCTAACGTTGCTCCCTTTCAACTTTTTTCGCGATTGTATAGAAAAATCAGTGCAAAACTTTCCAGTATTTTTGTTGCCCATTATCGAAGCAGGCTGAGCAGTGTTGTTGGCCGGAACGACGAACGCGTGATATCGGGTCTGAGCTTTATCCGACTGTTCGTTAATTAAAGCCGAAAGTCATTCGTTTCGTCCCATTGAAATAAAACTTTATCAAGTCTGGCTCCCCGCCGATATGCACACGTCGTGAACACAAGGGCGAGAAAAGGTATTAAAATTTCGAAACTGCAGTTGCGAGCCTCCTCGTTGCAATTTCACGTATCTCGCCTGAAAACGTATCCTAATTAAGCGCGCTCCTTGGTTATACATACAACTGAGCCGGGATATTCGCGTTGGAAAATATTCCACAATCGTGTATATACTTTCGTACTTTCGCCCATAAAGCGTACGCCTTCCAGCGTCAGCGAATTATTTCGCGATCCCGGTGAACATCGCGATGCTCGAGGCGGATTTCGTCGGATCGCGTTAATAGAGATGTTAGAACGGAGCGACTCTGTCTTCGCAAAGACGGAAATTTAGACGGAGCTTCCTCTATTTTTTCTCTCTCTCTTTTATTTATTCCAGCGAGTCGAACCCTCTCGCTTTTACTCCGAGAATTCGCGTCGCTTTATCGTAATGAACCCACTCAGCATTAACCGTCACCCACCGTCTGATTAGACGCTCGTGTTTCAATTAATCCCAAAGTCTTATCAGGTAAACATGAACGGAGGAGCTTCACGGGGGGAGAAAATTCCGTAGAGCCAATTTATTTTTTACGATCAATGAGAGACTCCCCTCTGCGATTCGTCGATGAAAAAAAAGCCTCGCGAAGGTCAACGTAGGAATTTTTTCCCGAGTACTTTATTTTTTTTCGACGAAGGGTTGACATCTTTTTTGATGACGAAAATTCGATTTCGTTACTCGGATGATGTGTTGAGAAATACGTGATCGAGATCGAGCGATGGAAACATCCAACGGAGAGATTGAATGCGCCGGACCGTGACTCGATTTAGATTTTAAGAGAGAATCGAGACGGAGTCTCCTCTCGAGAGTCGCCGAGGGAGAGAAAAACATAGACGAGGGAGCAGAGGGTGTCGATTGTTCGTGCCGCGAGAATGACGCTGAAGAGCCATTTCGGTGAGAAGCATCATGACTGGAAAATAGAGGCTTTTGTGAATACCCGGTGTAGAGTCATTTCGGTCTGAGAGAGTTGTGGAGTCCTCTCGAGGCTCAATCTCGGTGAGAGGGAAAAAAAACGCGGAGGCGAAGAAAAGATTGATAAGTACGTAAAGCTTCGTATCTTTGCTACACGCTTCTCCTCTCCCTCGCGCTCATTGATGCTAAATGTACAAGAGGGCCTCGACTTTTTTTCTCCTTTTTATTCAACCTCCCCGCTCGCATAACTTATCCATTATCGGAAGACTGCGACGACGGGTCTGAATCGTTCAGATATTTGTAAAGGAAAGATATACGCGCGATAACTTACGAAAGTATCGCTAAGTATGCGCAGCGTAAGTACACAAGGGTGACAGATTCACGAAAAAAAAAAAAAAAAAAAAAAAATTGTAAAGATACGCAAGCTGGGAGTGATGATAAAGTCACACACGAACTCCCTCGGTGTATTTTCTTCCCTAACAAAATATTTTCTTTATCCCAAAAAAATTTTATTTCCAGAGTATTTTCATTTGGGAATATGTTACATCTTTTTTTTCGTTATATTTTTCCGTGATGCTCCGAAACTTGGATTTTTTTTTCAAGTTTCTTCGTGATGTTTTTTTCGATATTCTAATTCGGCGATTTTTTTCGATTGTTTCTTTTGCGCGATCGCGAAATTCCTCGGGGAGACGCGGGTATCGCCGTCATTTCCCCGAGGAAGATGGAAGTTGTCTCGCTCGGATGTTTTTTCAATGTATTCTTAAGAAAGTAACTCCCCGGGAGACGAGGCTGAACTTTATCTCGATTTAGTTGTGTACTTACACCACGTACGCGCAATGTATGTAGGCCAAAGTTGTATACAACTTTATATAGCGGGGGAGAGAGAGAGGGGGGGACGAGTCGATTGTGAAACTTTCGAGATACTCGAGTTCTTTGCTCGAGAATTTTACGAATTGTTTCCGAAGTGAAGAAACGGAAGAAAGCTCGAAGTAAAAAGAGAACGTCGGAAAGTCAGAGACGATGAGGTGAGGAAGAATCGAGTCGAAGGAGAAGAAAAAAAAACGAATAAAAGGAGAAAGACTCGCGATTAATGTTTCACGCTTTTCCGCGAAGATTTTTCTTCTCTGCGGCCTGACGTCGACTCCACGGTTTGCGAAGGTTTTCGAGAAGCTCCGCGAGAGTCAGTCTGTGCGTGTTCAACGAGAGAGCTCGAAGCGTCATCGCGACGCCATATTTCACGTGCCTCGGGGAACACGTGGTATTCATTGTCCCTGGGGCGTCTCCGCTTAAAAATGCATCGTATGTGACACCGACGCACGCTGGAATCTCCAAAGACTGGAAAGAATATTTCCTTTTCCTTCGAAGAATCCTCTCGTACGAGAAAAAAAAGAAGGAGAATTCCAAGATTCTCTCCGTGAGAAATTTCCTGAAAATTAGCAAAGAAATTAAGCGAGAAAAATCGGACATTGCGATCCGGGGGAAATTATAGGTTGAAAAAAAATTCGAAAAATTCCGGTCGAGAAAAAGTTTAATCCTCGTGCACTTTTATCGCGCGACGCGGCGCAGGAATGCGGTGGAATATCTATAGACGAATTGAAAAGCTTGGCAATGGTCCAGTTGAGATAAAACTTAATATTTTTGCTTAACGAGGCTTGTTTTATAGCCGGTACGTCCCAGTTCCCCTAATTGGCTCGGGGACTAGGAGAGAGGAGAGCGCGCGCGAGATTCCTCTCGCGAAATGTTCACGTCTACTCTCCACGGTGGAAAGAGCAAAGGCCGTACGTGTGTACGTGTGTGCAAGAGCGAATGTGAACGGAGTACACGTAGAAAGCGGGAGTAAATTGGAGGTATAGGCGTATCGCGACCAAATAGCTTCCCATTCCCATCACTTTCTTAACCTCGCCGTCTGCCTCTCGACATGCTGCCCGGCCCCCTTCGCGCCCGACCGTGTACACGGAGCAATGAGAAATCGGAGTTTGAGGGCGCAGAGAGGGATCCCCGCCGGCGCGAGAAACCGCCGTTGCTTCCTCCTCGACATTGTTTCCTCGTTCGCGATCCCCCTCGGGCCATCTTCAACTCCGCTATCTCGCAATTAGCAGTCTCGATTCTCTCTCCCCCCCCGCTCTCGACTTTCCCTCCCGACGCGCTTGACACAACGTTTTAGACAATTTTTCGCCCCTCGGGGGATCACGCGGGGGGCGAAAAATAAAAAATAATTTCGCGAAGAGTTTGGCAAGTTCGCGTTCGACGTGAATTTCGCGTGTGGGCTGATGCCTGGGGGAGAAGCTTTTGATGCGTGCAGGAATGATTTTATTCAGCTCACAATTGCCATAAAAAAAAGACAGCTCCAAAGTAGCGGGCCAATCTGTTTAAAATGCTACGGGCGTGTATGTGGAAAAGTGGTTATCAACGGAAAGGGAGGGAAAAAAGAACGGGAAAAGTCCGGAGAGAACGTAAATTCGTGATTCCCGAGCTCAGCCCATCGGAGCTTTTCGTCTGATGTCTCGTCATTTTTTATCCCTCCCCTCAGCTATTATTTTATATCTTCTCTTCTCTTTTTTGCTTTTATTATTTTCCGTTGTTGACGGGTGAAAGCAAATATTTTGGATTTTCTGCTGTTTTATTCATGTTACCTTCGTTATGTGAAATTTTTCTCCGTTCCGCGTTTATTCAACAAGAATTTAAAAAAAATGATATTCGCCTGTCAATTACGAAAATACCGGAACGATGTATCTGGCAGCAAAAAAACAATAGAGAGAAATTCTTTGAAACTTGATTATTAATAAACATGAAATTTTCGAAAATGTTGAATAAACCTGACAAACGAAATTCTGCGAAATGTTGAAAAAATACATCTTGATTTATGAAATTTACGATATTGGCGGTCGCGGCGACTCCCCGATTTTCTCTCGGCGCCACGTTAATGCATTGTGTACATTCGTTATTCCAATTATCGATGAAAGCATAAATTACCCGATACGAGTACGCAGGAGATAGTCGCTTTCATCACGCAAATCCGTGTACGTGTACGCACACTCGAGAGTATTTATATGCAAATGCTCGTTTATTCTATTCCCTCTTTTTAAACCGATGCTCTCGTTTACCTGCAAGAACATCACCATTCGAATAATCATTAGTTACGATAATTATACGAGCACCCCCAACACAAATTCATATCGCTTCCATTTTCTGGATGATTGAATCCAAGAATCATTCGTTATTGGACAGATAAATCATCTTTTCCTGGTATTAAATTAATTTTATTAATGAAGAAAAATCTAGCATGCGAATTTTTCAATGTTTTCTTGAAATCTGAACTCCATTAAATATTCTTGAACACGTGCAGATTTTGAACGTTTGAAAAAACATTTTTAAATTCATCACAAAATTTTGAATATTTTTTACATCTTGGATTAGTCAAAATGCATTTTATTGACTAAGTCATCGGTCATGGTTTTTCTGGTATTTTTTTATAAGATTGACTACAAGCAAAAATTCGTCAGCGATGATTCAAAGATTGTGAAATATTCAAGAAACATTTGCACTGCCTTAACGAGGTTCCAAATAAATTTCGAGCCAGACAAAGCATTAATCTCTCCCTCTAGAACGGCACAAGAAGGGTCCGTAACGTTTTTTTTCTACTTTTTTGTGTATTTTGTGGGGTTCTTATCCGAGCGATTCGTCTTTCCGTGGAATCGGGATTGGGATCTGGTGTAGGCTCGAGTGTAGAAATATCTGGCGCGATAGGGAGTGGAATTAATTGGCGACGAGGCTTGAATAAAGTGAATCCAAAATAGGGAGCACCGAGTACCAATTTTCGTGTATAATTCACTTTGCTTGTGGACATGCATAAATAAATGAATACACGTTCACGCGTATGTACATTCGTGGCCGAAGCTTCGCGATGGATGTACAGGCGCATAGATCTTTGGTATCTCACTCACGTGCGCGTAACAGGCTTGTAAATAATCGTGTATTTCGACCAACGGCTTTTATATCTCATCCCGTCTCGTTTCGGCTTCTCGTAATCGCTGACATTTGTAGCCGAATCCTCCTCATTTTTCTTCCTCCGAAACCGAATACCTGGCAACTGATGGAGAACGGGAAATGAGGCGAGGAGGCAAGAGGAACGCCAAAATCTTGATCATTGTAGTTAATTAATTTATTTTATTGTTCCCTTCGATCACGTATATGTATATGAAAAGACGTATGGAAGAAAAAGTCAATAAGCAATGTTTAATATTGGAAGGAGAATCAATGGCTTCTAGATGGGTGATAAAAACGATATTTTATATGGTAAAATCTAATGACGAGAATAGTTTTCGTATCCAAAAAAGAATGAATTAAATAAAAAAAAGAATTAATTTTGTCAAATGAATAACGCTAAAATCTTGATCATTGTATTTAATTGATTTATTTTATTGTTCCCTTCCATCACGTATATGTATATGAAAAGACGTTTGGAAGAAAAAGTCAATAGGCAATGTTTAATATTCGAAGAAGAATCAATAGTAGCTTCTAGATGGGTGATAAAAACGATATTTTATATGGTAAAATCTAACGACGAGAATAGTTTTCGTATCCAAAAAAGAATGAATGAAAAAAAAAGAATTAATATTGTCAAATGAATGACGCTAAAATCTTGATCATTGTATTTAATTAATTTATTTTATTGTTCCCTTCCATCACATATGAAAAGAAGTTTGGAACAAAAAGTCAATGGGCAATATCTATCTGGTATTTAAAATTCTGTCTTTTAGATAAGCCATAAAAATTGTATTTTGTTACGTTAAATTCAACAACGAGAATAGCTTTCGTACCCAAAAAGAAATAATGCTGTCAAATGAGAATAGGAAACTGATATTGGGTCGGATAAGCCGTGGATTTCTTGTCCGTTGTAATGGAATATCCCAAATAGTGAGCGCACACAGATTGGTAATGCGATAATCAGAAGCAAAGATAAACGTCGATTTAAAACACGCGGATTGGCCGAATGGATGAAAATGGGTTAGCGATGATAATAGAACAGCGCCAACCGAGATGGAATAATCGATGGTTTTTGGAAGTACGAGCTCGCGCAACGCGTACACGCACTACTACGCGCTGTCTAGGCTCATATCCGAATAGCCTGCTCGGATTATCGACGTACGATCACCCGTGAATTATGATATCCGAATCAACCGCTTATTCGTACAATCTAGTAGAGATTTCAATTTTCTACGTACAGGACCGTTGTAGCACGTTTCTACGTGCAAATTTATATATCGAGTACTAAAATTTTGCGTGTAAGCCCATGGAAAGCTACGACCTTTAACACGATCTCTCGTTATCCATTTGACTTGCGTAAAACCGTCGAAATTCAACAGTTCCGAAATATGTAAAATCTTCTCTACATCCAGTTATACATTCGAGGTATCAATACTGGACATATCCATGGTACTGACAAAATAAACCATGAGTCATCAAGGATTATATATTATTTGTACATCACTGAAAAAATAGCAGACAAACTGTCTTCCATATTTTAAATGTTTTTGAAGACACGTTATAACTTCGTTGAAGTACCATTAAAGTTATCACAAATTTTCAAAGTAGATGAAGAGACAACTTTTATAACACGCTTTATTATCACTGCATATTATGGTAGGTACGTTAAACCTTTTAAAATGTAGCTAAAAAATATAGCAGTCCAGAACAGTATTTAAAAATTTGTCTCGGTGGTTAGTATTGCAGCACTTTACGACATTCGGTTACTTCACCCAGTATTACATTTGATGAGATACTTTTTTAAAATTAATTCCTGTGCAATATGTAATATATTATTGGTTTCTCTCGAAATTGAAATTCTACTAAATGGACCATATAAAAAAAAACTTTGTGTACAGTTCTAGATTGAAGATTTTTTAATTACTATGTGACCACTCATTTGAATACACTCGAAATGAAAGGCACTCAAAATGTACATACCGTAAGCATCAATGAAATTCGAGATTCGTGGAAATGAAACAGGAATCAGTCTTTTTGACTCGTCATGAATGTCCCCGACAGTAACAAATTAAACATTCGGCAGTGTAAATATTTTATTTAGCCACTACTCTTTTGGTATGTAGTATTCATATCGACTGTCAAATTACAAATTGAATACGTACAGGAATGACAAAGCACTAAATTTGAAGGGAAAAAATGCGAATACGAAGAAATAAATATAAAATTTTTTCAACCATCTCGTGCTCGGAAAATCAAATTCCGAAAAATGTGATATTTCAAAGTGAAAGGATGGAAAAAAAGGAATGAAAACAAGTTTAATTGAAGTCGTTTTTTGGAATCCGGAATGAAAAGAAAACGTTCAAAATTGGTGTATATGCGTCACGAATAATGGTTGCGCATTTATATGTCGGGATTTCGGGGAATGAATGAGGAACGGAACGAAATGAAATATATAAAAGGATTTTTCCGAGATTTAAAAATATATATCGGGGACAAAAGAGACAAATGTATGGATATGCAGGAATCAAATTCTCTCCCCCTCGCGTTTCGAAATATGACACCTGCTCTGTGTATCGAATTCGGTGAATCCCGTGGGCGATACGTTTGATCGAGCGTTTTCACTTTTGTATGGACGCGGCGACACGCAAGATAAACGTCCAGGTGGCGAGAATCGCTCAGAGCGAAAAAGAAAAACTACTTTTCACCCGACGTTGTATAAAACTTTTGAAGCAAAGCTCTTCATTTGCCATTGCAAATTGCCTGAATTATTAAAGCAAACGAAATGAAATTAAATTAAATTAAAGGCGAGAGAGATATTTCTGAAAATTATTTTTACTTTAATATCTCTGATACCTTTTGGAAAATTCAATTTTTTTAAAACTACGAGGAGAAAAATATTTTTCTTACGACCTTAGGGGAGAGGAATCCTTTTTTTCTCGTTTTTTACTGCACGCCTCGGTTTTGGAGGATTTGGGCGATGCGAGACCTGCCGAAAGTACTTTCTGATGGATGCTTGAAGCGAAAACTATATGAAGCAGCTACCCCAGGATCATAAGGTTCTCCTCGTGCCCGGCGCTTTGCCGATACGGCTTCCCTTTAGAGTAGGATATCCCATTGCTCGGGCGTGCTTTGCATTTACATGCCATTCCGAAATGTCGCTTTGCCACGAGCATTTTCCATCGGCAAAGCCTGCCTGGCGATCCTCTCGCCTATCTCTCACTCCAACCTCCACGGGATGTTTCACCTCGAATTGTCAGAAAATTTAACGAAATACGAGATAACATGTAAAAACTGATCATCGTCCAACTTATTAAATACGTCCCTAAATATTTATGCAATACATTGTAAATACAAAATATCATAAACTAATTCAAAAATACAATAAAAATCGGAGAAAGATGATAAATTTTGAAATCATAAAATAAAGTTCTAAGGTAATACGTTCTATATTTCTCTTTGTATCCTCTCGACTCTTTCTCTATCTCTCTGGCTTGCCCACACGTTCTATTTCCACTGACCTAAAAAACATTTCATCTGTGTAGGCCGGTACCGGATAAGGTACACGCGCAAGAAGTCATGTACATATATTTATAGGTATAAATATAAAGACGCGCGTGTATCGTGTAACAGGGTGTGCACCGGGAGCCTGCCGAAAATTAAGTCTGCAATATTAATTCCCTGGGATACAGCCGCAACGCGACAACACCTACCTCACCCAGACAACGACAACTACTGCGAGGACTGGGACAGCGGAGAGTTACCGGCACTCTTTCGTTTCTCTCTTTCCAACCGTATTTTCCGCGCCGGATATCTATCCCACGCATGCGGAATTACCAGCCGGAATAACCGCACTTGCAAATTTTCCGCCTGACTTTAATAGTGCCGCAGAGTATGGAACTGCGTGACTGCATCCTCCGAGGAAGCAAAAAAGAAATTGTTTCACTCAGCCTCGCATGTTTATATTCTTTCTTCTTTTCTTCGTTCCGCATTTTTTCTTCTCCCACGATGAAGGAGAACATTCCGCTAATTATGTTTGCCGGAATGACTTTGTGTACCGAACAATTTGTCGAGAGAAGCGTTTTCACACTCCAAGAGAAAAATTTCTCTCGCTATACCGTAAAAGATTTTCCAAGAGAACACAATTTTATTTTATGTATTGTAAACAATAGAGTTATATAATGTTTATGTATAAATTCTTAAGGAAAAGATTATCAAGAAAAAATCGAAGATGTCAAAAAATATATCGATCTTCAATTAAAATCTTAAACAAATGATTTCAGAACAAGTGAGAAAGCGATTGATGGGACCAAAAATAATAATATGAACTAATTTTTGATAAAAAAAAATCTTTGTGGTAGTTATTTTTGAAAAAAATTGGTAGATCCTTTTATATAAAAATTTGAGGTGAACATTTTTTGAGAATAAAATGAAAAGGAGGAAAGCTTTCGCGACACAATGCACAGGATAGATGGGCAACTTGGAACTGATGCGACCCTATGCGTGCTTTCTGATAAAACAAAATCGGATTACCGAATGGGAAGAGCTGGTTGGAAAGTGTGTCTTCGTCGTCATGGCGAAAAGCCAAAGGGAATTGACGCGAGTAAGAAGATTGTCCGCGTCGCTTACGTCTTTCCCGCACACGTGAACACATTTCTGCTCGTGCGGTATGTATAGAGCTCTGGAAAACCGAGAAAATACTCATTTCAGTTCTCTGCTCATAGAATCCACAGCAGGCACATCGCACGGCTTTCTCTCTGAATTTTCATCCTCGGACAAAGATCTTTTAGCGGAGAAAAACAAAATTTCCATATTTGTTGAAAATTGTACAAATAATACGTAAACTAATCGAAATTAAATTAGCAGAGTTCGTGTCCGAGGAAATTTTCCGAGTCGACGGTGTAAATGAAAAATGAGATAATTCCAGTCTATGACGCCGTTTGATCAAGAATTTCTCGCGATATTCGTAAAGCACGCGAGACTTTTATTTTTCTTTATTTATCGTCGCTGGCAAAACACGAAGCTTGTGTATAAACCTATTTGTGAGCAACACACTGTATGAATGATTATTTTGTATATCCAAAGGCTCGGACGAGATCCTTTTTTTCCTCTCTTGCGGTTGACCCAGCTTTGCCATTTTTTCGATTTTTGTTGAGAGCCCCGGCAGAGCTTTGAGGATCCCAAATGCGTCTGCGTGACTCTCACTTGAGCAAAAAGCGTTTTTTCTCCGACCCCGCGAAATCTGCGAGTACAATTGTACAGAAAAATTGCTGATCTTTATAATCCAGAAAAAAAATAATTGGCGTGCAAAAAATTTCTCGAGAAAATCCATTCAATGCAGGATATAACTTTTTTTCACTCCAAGCGCGATTTTAACTCGTAACAGTAATTTAATGAGTAAAAAATTCTTATTTACGATACATTTTTGGTGAAATTCATGATTTTCACCGCAAAGTGATTTTATTAAAAGATTTTTGACTTGCGAAAAAATGCATTTGGGCCGGAATGAAATCGCGCGGCGTGCAAGTTAAAAATGTATTCCGCTACCGTGACTCTTGATATTTATTCATATACATATTTATTTATTCACACGCACATTATAAATATGCATTTTCGTTCGTTCGTACAACATTCATGCGTTTTTTTCTATGCCGTTAGTTTGGAATTTAAAAAATCCTTCCTTTTAATTCTATACACGTTTTTGTTAAATTTCACCCACAAGAGTGCAATTAATTTTTTCCGCTTTCGAGCCTCGTACCAAAGAAAGAGTCGGGAGGGGGTAAAAGCGCGTCTAGCTTTGGCGCGACGATTGAAACGCTCGAAAAAAAGGAGCCCGCGTCGTAGGTGAAAAGTTTGAATTCTTTCGGAAGGGAGGCAAATGATTTGTCAGTCGATATAATTTCTTATTTCCGTCGAGCCATAAAACTTCCGGATTAGTGCGAACGTATACCGGAAACAGTCGCGTCTCTTCATTCGAAAATTTATTAAAGCGAAAGCAAGGTAAAAGTGGAAACTCCTCTTTCTCGGTTTCTCCTGTGAGCTGCGGCAATGTAATTACGTCGCCGAGGGGTCGCGCACACTGTAAACGTGTTCCCTCTTTCAGTCCGGTTCAGCTAAATAAATCCATATATACAGAAGCAGAGTGGGTTAACCGACTAATTTAATATATCCTCGGGTTTTCGCGGTGTACTCTAAACGAGTATATCCTGTGTGCGAGAGACTTTAAAAAATGAAAGAGAAAAAAGACTTTTGTCGTTGTAACGAGAACGGGATGTATAAAAACGGGGTATTCGACGATTCTTCAGTCTACAAAATATATTGTTCTTCGACCGTGACACATTTTTTACACGTCGCGAATAAAATTCCGACTCGCAATTCTCGACGTAAAGTAAAATCTCGACAAACTTTAATGACAGAAATTTTATAACGAAATTTAAAAAATACCAAAGAAGTTTATTATAATGAAAGATAGATCCTTTTGTTTGGATTTTCAGACCAAGTAAAAATAATATCATTGATAGTAACAAATAATCTATTGGAAAATGATCGGTGGTCGGTGCGAGAGGGCGTTTGTGCTCCATGAGGGATAACGGAATCAATTTCCAAAGGTTCTCCGGTTAAATTGATTCGTCATATGACCATGGTCGGGGGAATCGGCACAAAAGGATGTTGTATCCAGTTCCCCATAATATACAGATATATCAGGTGGCTGAGGAGCAAGAGAGTATATTCCCATCAGTCGCAGACTGTATACGTTCCAATTAATGCACTGACTAATGTGCCAGAGGTCTCCTGGCCCGTTTCGATCTCCCAGCTTATGGGAATACTTCCATCCGCGTCCTTTTCCTTTCGTTCCGTTTACATACACACGAGAGCTTCGGGTTCCAATGTAAATCCTCGTATATCCGCGTTCTCCCGTCGCAGTAAATACGCTTCCGCGAGAATTATTATCAAAGGATCAAAAAATTGCACGTCGGCGCATAAATTCATATTTAAGATTTAAACTTTTTTTTTTTGCGAATAAAAGGGTTGTACATTTTTCATGATGAAACGAGAGGGTCGTCTCCATTCTCCCGCGGCGATTCATTTTTTTTCTCGATCTTTCATCGTTCGAACAAAACGTTGAATATTCAGAGGATGTCTTGCACGCTTTTGCTGCGGAATATATTACGACTGTGAAAAGAGCGTTTCCCGTCGCGATTTTCTCGTGATGACACTATCTCCCTTCCTCTCCCTCGATCCTCCCCCTCTCTCTCTCTCTATCGCTCGTCTCTCTTTTTTTTCAATATTTGTTCATTCGCCTTTGACGTTAACTCGGAAAACGTCGGAAACGGGAAAATGGAAGGTATCAGAGCAAACTAATGGAGAAAAAAAAATGTTGGGAAATCCGTAAGGAAAAATTGCCGGGAGATTAAAACAAAAATTGCTGTATCGGAATGGAAAACGATCGGTGTAACAAACGAGCAATTATACCGTGAAAAGAAAAACTTGCAGCCACAGTCGCTACACGCCTTTTAAAACGCTGTGTATTCCAGGAAAAATTTGCATATTCGATATCGAAAAAATTATGAAAATAATTTCTGTTTTTTTTCATAAATGTATACGTACACGACCATTCGAAATTTTTTCCTCTTTTCATATCGGTATTCTGGATAAATATTTTTAATTCAATAACCACGAACGGTTCTTGGAATTGGGAAAATCTTTTTATTTCATGAACATTTTTCACAATTATTCTTAGGAAAATGTTGAACCAGGATATAAATTTTCTGCAGGATATGCAAAGTCACAAAATGTCCTCTTTTGGAAAAGTGACATCGTCGGGTTAGAAAAGTTAGCGGAAATGTAAATTAGGACATTGAACGAACTATGAGCTTTTCGAGGACTCGAGTACAAAGTTTCGGGGCGCTGAAACACGAGACAAGCGTATCAGCAGTGAACCAACGAAGAGCTGCGAGTCCGCAGCGAGCTGTCTCACTCCTGACGTGTGTATAAAACGCTGAACAACGTTACGAAGAACCTGGGGCGAGCTCAGCTAGCTCCGTTCGTCCATGTACTATTCAGAGGAGAAATTTCGATGAAAACTCTGGACAATCCGTGGAACCGAGTTCCGGGACGTTGCCACTTTTCCAGAAAATGAATACTTTATGAGAGACAGCGACTACCCAGTCATTATATTATATAAATTCATTTATTAATGACATATCTCTCTTTTTATCCACTTGAAAAACTATTCACTTGTATGTACCAATTTATTTAATAAAATAATCTATTTGTAATTTTCAGTAAGGGAGTCGAAAATTCTATTGAAAATTTGAATATCAATCGCATTCGAATTCACAGCATGTAAATTTTCGGAGCTGATAACGGAGCTTGAAAATTTGAGTAGAATAAAAAAGAAAATGAATTGGGTGAATAACGTGAAGCAGTTGGCCAGTTGATGTTGCAAATATTCTCTCATGCCGGGAGAATTAGAGGAAGGAAGGATGATAAGTGACTTTATTCCCTGAAGGTAGCAATCCATTGATCCGGATTACCGAGTTGATTTATCTCCATTTTCGCCTCTTCCGTTAGTCGTAAGACAGCAAGACGTATACTTTTTCCCTTCGCCTCGTTTCTGGTTCCTTCGCTGAAGATAGCGAGAGAGGAGAGTGGAAAGAAAGAAACTCGGATACACAAGGGCTTATTTTTTTCTGGGGATCTAGCTGGAGGGGCTTGCGATTCGCAAGACGGTCGAGGGATTAAAGAAGAAACGCCGAGAATATATGCAAACGCTTTCACGAATACTTTTGTCCTAGTAATTTTAACTACGTGCTTGAGACTCTGGCGAAAGGCGCCGGCGAGGATGGAAAAAATGCGAAAGAAATTCTCGTGAAGCGAGCAGCACGGGGGAAAATAGAAATAAGAAAAGTCAAGACAAAAAATTTGCTCCGCTGTGTTTTTACGTTTGTTCCTTTATACACGTTCTGAAATCTTAAGTCCGAGATCGCGCACCAATTGCTGGATTGGGTTCTTCTTATCTTTATCTCCCTGCCAGATGCTCTCTCAATCGGAGAAAAAGTTTTCTCATAAATTCGAAAAAGAAATTTCTCTTCGCGCATTTTTACTCGATACTTCTCAAACAAATTTATTTAAACGATATACCAGTTCTTTCACTCATTTTTTATGTTAATACTCGAGGAAGAATTCAGTTGCTAAGTCAAAATTAATTTTTTTTCATTCACCAAAAGCCATTATTATGGAGTACTATTAATCAAATATTTTTTACACGTCATTGCAATAAATCGTATAAAAGTCTCTTTAATTATACTTAATTGCTTCTAATAAAAAATTTATATTTTTATATTTCCATCGATTTTAATGAATGCATTATTAATATGGATAACGAAATAACTTCGCTTTCGAATTCCATCGGATTTTTCAGTATTAAATTACGCGTGCAACATTGAAGTTTTCACGCACAAAGTAAAATACCTCATAAACGATTCGCAAAATTTCAGATTGATTTAAATCTCGCTGATGCGCATGCAACGGAAAATTCTCTTCCCCCACAGCTGTAAAATTATATATGCCATTATCGCAGGGTCTATACATACGCGAGATTCGATCAATATTAATCAATCGCTCATCGTCGCTCTCATTAATTCACGACGTCGATTCGCGACGATGCCGTCGCACAGAGAATATTCTAGTACCGTGCACAAAGTGTTCGACAGTTAAGTCCCGCTAATGCTCGAAAGAAGAAAGTTATAAAATTCGAAATGAAACGTGAGCGAGCAAAGCTTTTCGAAGAAAAAATCATAAAAGCTTTTCTTTGGCGATTCCCTTTTACCGGCTCGGACCTTTTTATGCAAATCTTGAAAATCTTCCATTTTCGGCTGTTGATCAAATATTTATCCACTTTCGATCTCTCAATAGTTTTCGTCCGGCGAGAATATGCCACTTTTGATATTATAAAAGCGATGCGAGAGAGAAATCGGTAGGAAAAAAAAGGTCGCGAGGAGGGTCACCCGCAGACCGACATTTAGATATCAGTGGGACAAGAAAGGTAGAGCGAATTCTCATCTCTCCTCACGATGAGAAAATTATACAGAATTGTGTAGAAGAGAGGAAAAGAAAAAAAAATGTATCGAGGGAACTTTTATATCTCGTACGATCGTTGAAAAGCTCCCTGCGAGATTTTATCACGGATCTCACGGAGTTTACGGCGATCGAGAAGACCTTGAACTCGATGTGGTTAATAAACGGGTTTTCGGAAACATATCCAACGGGATCGATGACGCACGTATACTTGTTTTTTTTTCGCACTCTCGCGTTTCCTATTTTTTTTAACGTTTCGTCGAAGCCTTTCGACAAGAGCTTTATGTTTTTTCTTCAGGCTGAATGAACGTAAACTCGTCACGAGACTCGAGCTCATCATTTCGTTTCGCGAGCGCATTTAAGCTCTCTCTCTCGTTGTTTCTTTTTTTTTCACGTCGATCGAAGCGAGAGGCCAATTATTCCAGAGATCACTTCCGTTCCACTGAAAACCGCTCTCCAATTTTCATCGCTCTTACTATTTTTTGACATCGCTGCATTCTCCCCTGATTTATCGCGCATTTCTGTTCCATCTCGAAAATTTCGCGAATGGTCACCATCTATGTCTATATTAAACACTTTCCCCGGAATAATTCAATGCTCACACACGTCACAACCGCGTCGATTTTCTCTTGTTCATATTTCTCCCGATACCAAATGTATTTTGCGTTCCGATAATGGACTGTTCGAATTGATGCCCGTCTATAGCACGACTACTGAAATGAAGCAAGTTTTCCATCACTTATTATCAAGAGTCGCGGTAGAGACTCGAGGCAAGTACATTTTTCAAATATATCAAAATCGCCGAGCTGCCGCGACTATCTATACGCGAAGACAAACGG
>JAPYYX010001407.1:0-35915 GCA_030522605.1 Cremastinae sp. B BG-2022a | reverse complement strand
CGTCAAAGCTAATAATAACTTAACAAATTATGAGAAAAAAAATTTTTTCGTACTTTTTGCAGAGGTACCCCATTTTGACAACTGAAAAAAAATTTTTTTTCTCATGAAAATTTTATTTCTGTTGAAAATTGAATTTGTTTCCATCGATTGTGATTAAAAAACAAAAAATTCAGCATATTTAAACCCCTGGAATCGGAAATTTTTCTTAAGTACCCCATTTTGCCCCCCCCCCTCCCCTATATATTATATATATTCATGTACATACATACATAAGTACATGTAGATACGAAATAGGGGAAAATGGGCGAAGGGGAAAAAATGTTCGAGTTCACCGCGCCTAACACGTTTTTGCACCGCGGGCAGAGTGAACAAGAAAGATGCGCGAGCGATTTTAATCAGCGAATGGCGAGAGCGCGATCGAGATTACGAGCTAGATGAATGAAGATTCTCCCCATTTGCGAACACGAAATTCACGTACACGCGAATATAATTCGTGAAAAACACAAGGGCGCGTGTTGGAAGCCGATCCGGGACGAAATCATTATCCTGACGCACGCGACGAGGGAGAACGCGATCCTTGCTCCTTCCTGGGATTAAAAAAAAGTACTAGGATAATTTCTCATTTAAGTAATTCATCCTTTGAACTTTGTTGATTCATTTTATATTTTTATTATCATTTCATTATTTTATTCCTTGATATTCGATTGTTATGGCACGTTTTGATGAAAAGATAATAATTGAGGAAAAATTTCGTGACAAAACGAGGGTGGTCGATGAAGAAAATCGCCGACAGATGTGCCGGAAAAACAAGCGCCGAGTGTCGGTACCGGAGAATGGGAAAATGTTCGAAAAAGGACGAGTAAACGGTCAACACGTTAAATCAATGGAAAATTTCTCCTCTCTGTGTTCTGAGAGGCCATTTGTGTGTGTACTCAGCGAATGGCGATTTTTCCTCTGATCGCTTTGGCGATTCTCCATTCTCTCTGTTTCAGGACTTTGAATTGTTATTCTTTGTATATATTTTTTATTTTGTCGAGTATTTTCTGTTTATATCTGTTTCTTTTCTTTTTTACTTTCAGATGGTGACCTCCTGTCTCTGCAGAGTTTCGAATTGCCCGGAGCGTGTTCCCATCCAGCGCTTTTACCACGTATCGCCTCTGTGTCGCTTCATCGCTCTCACTCTATCCTCATCCCCGCTTTCCCATAACGGCCCCCAGGCAGCGGTCAACCCTTCAAGCGTGACCGTGACTTTGGCTCTTCTCTATATCTCTTCCTAGATACACTATCAGCAAAAAGTTTCGGAGAGCTAATACAAAATAACAATATCTTCAGATGCATCAAAAGTATTTTCGTATAATCGATATCTTTGTAATACGATATTAGATGAAAGTGTATGCAAATATTTAGAATGTGAATATTGATTGCTTGATCAATGTTTACAGAGACGCACCCTTCCAATTTTCATGTATAATAAAACACTGGGACGGGTGACCGATTGACCAAATGGTAAACACAAGACAATTTGACTGATGTGAAAAATTTGTTCAAATATTAGAGGCCCTATCATCATTATTGTTGTGATTGTCAAAATATAGAACGTATCGATATAGATATAGTTATCGATTAGTTATAGTTGAATTTGCGGATCTTCTATGTAGTCCGTGTTAATAAGACAGTAAATTCGTGATTAGCTATCCTTGCTCAAAATCCTTTTGTTTGATTGAATTTTGAGGCCTTAAAGTTTTAGAAGGAATGAGAAAGAAAGGTGCATCGTAAAGAATAATAACTAAAAAAATGTAAAGATTCTAGAAAATTTGGAGAAATGGTAGGCAGAACAACATCTCTGTTCAAAATTTGTCTACTCAACAATGCAAAAAGCCAATATCCAATCTATATAACAATATCGAGCAGATAAATTTTGAGCAAAGATGTTGTTCTGCCAAATACCAAACTGCCTTAGCGTGCATTTGCTCAAGTATCAACTGCCCAAGTATCATTTTTTACCCAGCGTGCTATTTGCCCAGTATCACTTGCTCAGCACTCACTCACTCACCGTGTCATTTACCCAGCGCTCTTAACCTGCGTGTCATTTGCCCAGTTCTCATTATGCATACCAGAGTCGTATGGGTCCAACAGGGCTTGTAGTGCTTTGTCTGTTACAACCCTGATTTGCGACTGATCTGAATACATATATGCATGCCTGCGGCGAATAGACTTCAAACAGACTTAAGATCAAATCAACCTGATCAGTCCTTGAACAGTACCAGACGAGTTTACGGATTTCAAATCAGCAGGTTTTCATTCAGAATAACCTGAACCGGACATAATACGCACTACATCAAACTTCCGTATTAAGTCTACTGTCGTTCCAACCGGATCAGTATGTATCTTGAATCAGTGATGTGCCCATTAAGTGTAGTTATTGAATAATAACTGAACAGACACCTCAAATTTCTTGACAAAAAGGTTTCTCAAATCATATGATGGTATAATCACTTAAAATGGTTTTGTCGCGATGTGATTGCTGTTGCTTTGAAATCGATGATTCAAAATCTATAACTTATGCAAAAGTGTCATTTACATAATTATACTTACTGATGCAACCTTTCGAAGTAGTTTGTAATATACATCACAAAATATCATTCATTCTACTTACGTTACTTTTTCGAATCATCAAAGGTTTCATGTTTATTGCAGTCATCACTAAATATAGGAATTCATTTGATCGAATGACTAGTGACGTACTGACGATGAGTCGCAGAAATATAACTCGTTCCACATACCAAAGCAACAAAACCACCAAAAAGACGAGAAAGGCTTCTGGAAATCCACTGCATCATCTTGATAAGAGGCATCAAAAACTACATCGTTCAAAATACATCAGGGAAAAAAACATCTTTCCTGCTTATTCAGCACCCAAAGCTTTGACGGTGTCTCTGCCACGTAGTAAAGTGTCGCTATACGTGATGGCTAAGCTCATCATCAAAGTAAAAAAAAAGAAGCTTTTTTGATGACAATCAGCGAGATTTCAATCGACGCAAACGTGTCGGGTGTGCACTTTGAATCGTTAGAGTCTGGTCAACAAGTGTTTAGCTTTTCATCGATCTCTCCTATCAAAGAAGAGACCTTTTACTCCTCCTTTTTTTTATCTCCTCTATGCTCTTGAACCTCATCTCCTCTGCAACGGGCTCCTGTTTGTAAATCGTGTGTGCTCTCTTGTCGATAGCCGAGAGATCGCCTTACCTCGACAGGATTTAATGTCGCTCGGCTCGTGCTTTAACACCTCTTTGTCATCTTCCTCCTCTTCCCCCCTTCTCCTCAACGAGCCCAACCCTCAGATCTGCGTTTAATAAAATATCTCCCGAATCCTACCGGGAAAAAAACTCAGCGAAATTCTCGCTCCAATTTCACTTTTTATCCGAGATAGCAATACGATAAATGTCAAATCTATTTTTGAGAATTAATATTCCTTTCATTGTACGAACAGCAGCGACTTCTTGAAAATTGTTTAAAATTCTTTTATTTATTGTTACGTATTTATTTTATTTTATTTAATTTCGGATAGGTCTAATTTGGTAATTACAGGGATTTTATTATAAACTTATTGTTGAGTTATTTTTAGAGATCGAATAGGATGTGAAAGAGGAAGAGAAAAAAAATTCCTTTCAGTTGTCAATCGAGATTTCGATTCTTGGAACAATTTCGTTCGTAGAGACCCCGATGACCCCTCTATGTGCATAATAGCTATATGTAGTTTTATTGTGTGCTAAGTAGGGAAAATATGACATCCATTTCCGACTTGTTTAGTGCATTGAAAAATTAAATTCGTTCGGACACGTCGTAAATAACTCAATTATGGAGAATGAGAAAATGTCAACGTCAATATTGAAAAAGTAATAAAATCCAAAATAAACGAATAATAACGTAAAAAATATCGACACGCAGGTGAAAGCATAAATTAAACAATTAAAACTTAAAGAAAATAAAATGTTCATAAAAATCAATAAAAATCCATTAACAAGAATTTGAGTTTTATTTCAATTTTAAATTTTTATTATACAACACGATATATAAACTTTTTTTGTTATTTTTTTATTCCTGTAAAAATCACTCTCGAGTAATTCTCCATCATCTCAACCAGAAACAATGGGAAACGTCTTTTTTTTAATCCCGTGAAAAAAAAATTTTTTTCAAGATCGAATAGCTTCTCATGTTGCGCACAGAGACTCGACTCTACCTTCGTTTTTATTTCATTTTTTTCGAATACGTTTTTTCACCCTTTAGGGTACAGGCACTCGAAAGCTCGGACGAGTGGTCTCTTTGCTCTCACGATATTTTCCGTCTCTGCGATCTCTTTCTCTCTCTTTCTCTTTCTTTCTCTCCGCACTCAAGCGAAGAACCGGAGGTCCAAGAAGAGAAAAGACGCAGCAGGGAAGAGCAAAAGAGAGGAGAGGTCGCGAAAAGTGTGGATCCCTGTGCTTCCAATATACGCGTCTTTGCGCACACGTAAGCCTCCGTGGCCAAGAGTCTCTCTACGGTGCTCTTATTATTTGCCTCCCTATATTTCGTCGTCAAACGTCAATCTACCGGGTGTCTCGACAAAAATAATAAAAATTCATTTATTCATTTTTTACGATACTTTTTGTCGTTTTTTTATATTATTATTTTTGTTGCTGTTCTATATTATTGAATTATTATTAATGATAGACAAAATAAATACAGGTGTGTCATTTTCCAAGATTTCATCATGATTAAATATTTGTTCGTTATTTATTTTTTGTCTGTGATGTCATAACTTCGTTGCTAATTTGTTTCCTTGTTTTTTATTATTACATTATTTTACATTATTTATGAATAAAATCAACTCACTTATGTTTCATTTCCGACATTTTATCTTTATTACAATTTTTATTTATTACTTTATTTTTGATTTCATTTTATTGTCATCAACTGGTTCAGTTGTATATTATTATTTTATATTATTATTGTTATTATACGATCAGAGATGATTTTAAAATAATTTTACGAGATAAGCTAGCTTGAATGTTTTGATTTTTCTCTTTTTTGAGGTAATGTGTAAGTCACATGAGTTTGAGAGGAACAAAACAGATTCCGAAAATATAAGAGTCACATTATTCTCTATTGAAACGACAGCAACGTCTCTTTTTTTTATAATTTCTATTTTTCCAGAGAAAAACGTGTAGCCACAATTGACCGACCGGACCACTTAAACGTCACGTTAAAATTTTCTTATCCTCTTTTTCATTTCTATACAAAAGATAAGATGATAAAAATGTAAGAATCGGAGATCGTTGCAAGCTTTGAAATACGCAATTTTTACACACACGTGAATTTTCATATACGAATTTACGTCACGTATCGCGTGTACGCGTAGATTCGATTCGAGTGGGGGAGGATCGCGATAAAAGCGAGTCTATTGCCTTCCGGTTTTAACGGCCCAACCTCTACGGTTTTGGCTCGCTCGAGCGAGACCGAGCTTCGTATACGGTTTTCCTTGGGAATCGCCTTACGCATTTTATTCGCGCTCGCATGGTTAAATTATTTTAAATTCAAAAATTCACGTTTGATATTATCATAAAATGTCTTATCAATTTTTTAAAAATAATTGAATAATTTTTAAAATATTAAGATATTGCAATATTACACAAATTCTTATTTAACGTCATTTCATTTCTTTTTTTTTCAAAGTCTCGAAGAGTCGTTCAGAGTAATATCTTCAAAGGTGCACTCGAAGTATTTATGATGTAAAAAAAAATCGAAAAGTGAGAAGAATAAACAAAAGTTCATCGTCCTGGATGGAAGACGGTGTAAAAGTTTTTTTTTCCTCCCCGCGTCGAACGGAGCGGGTTTAAAAATAGAAATAAACAATGCGAAGACGAAGCGCTTATTGTTGGATTTGTCGTGTCGTGAATCACGCGAGTGTGTTTCGAGTTCGGAGCGAGAAGAAGAAAGGTCAGGTGCGCGGCTGCCTCTCAAAGTCGTATTATAAGAAGAACTCGTCGAGTACGAAGTATCAACGACTTTTATCTCTCTGTGTATGTGCACGAGAACGAAACAGATGGAAGGAGAAGATTCAAACTCTTCTCGCATCGTTCGTCTTTTCCCGCGATCCTACAATTACCGCCTTGACAGCAATATTTTTTTTTTTTCGATTAAACGAAAAATACGAATCAAAATAGTACGAAGAAAAAATACGAAAATAATAATTTTTTTATAATTAAATAATTATATGAACAATTTTTATATTTTATTAACTTTGTTTAAATGATAATTGAAATAAATAATTTGTTATTTTTAGTTCAATTAAAAATATTTAAAACGTTGTTCATTTAAAAAGAATTTTGTGGATGAAAATTTAAAAAAAATTACTAATGCAAAAAATTTAATGAAAGTCATTATAAAATAAAGATTAATTAATGTGAAAAAAAGTTTGAGTTTTTTATTCGTTATTGCGATTATTTCCTCTTTTGAATTATGAATTCTTATGTAGACGTTCACGTTTTTATGAAATCTTCCTTATTTTTAATTTGTTGAATTAAAAAAATCGTAAAAAGCGTTATGTATCAAAATGTTTGAAAAAAAAGTGTCTGTAAATGGAAAAAAATTGAATTGATGTAATTAAAAAGTGAAAAGTAATTAATGTGGAAATAAAACGTCTAAGCGAAAACGGTTTATGTATTTTTTATTCGTCTCCTGCCTCGATATTTCCCAAAGCGTGTATCAGTTTCTTTTCCTCTCTCGAGTTGCGAATTTTAATATGCAGACGATAGAACGTTTTCACCCGACGACATTTTCAACGGACGCTCACGCGGAGCGAAACGATCCGGGCTCACTCATTCTCCGGCGCCTCGAAATTCCCTCCGCGAGCGAGAAAAAGAGACGAGACGAAAGGAAGAGAACAAAGTTCCGCGTTTTGCGACAAGCGACTCCTAACGAGACGTATAAACGTGATATTTTACGAAACGAAATTTCGTAACGTCGAACGAATTTTTATTCTACGCGAAGACGTGCGAAAAAAGTTGAATTATTTTTTAAAAAAATTATAAAAATATTCTTCATAAGTGTCTTTATTATATTTTCTATTAATTTCTTGTTTTTTGGACGTTGAAGAAATTTTAATTTTTATTGATAAAATTCGATCACCGATTCCTTTTATGTTGACGTAAAAATTTTTAGTCAAATATTTTATTATTAATTTGTTTATTTTGGGGAATTTTCGTCGGTGGAATTTCTAAATTTGCTTATGTTTTAGACGTCAATGCTCGTTGTTTCGAATCATGAAGAATCACCATCAATTTTACTCCGGTTATTAAAAAAATAATTTGCTAGAAGATTTACGTGTTCGTTCCCGGGCGAATGCGATTTATCATCGTGGATGTGTACGTGTCCGTATATCTAATTCTCATGAATCAAATGGAAGGCGCCAAGGATAATTCATGATGTACACAGAGACGAAGAGAATAGATCGAGAGGGACGGAGAGGAAGGGAAAAGAGAAAGATAGAACGTCTCTCGTATATGAGAGTCGTAACAAATGCACAAGGCGTTTCATGTAAACTTATGCACCTTCGATTCATGCCAGCGAATTCTCAATTTTTTTAGATATTCGTCAACATCCAATGAGCATCTACGAATTTTTCCATATTTTTATAAAGAAAAATTTTCGCTGTGTAATTTTTTATAGAAGAGAAAAATTTATACGATAAGTTCAAGACTAAAGTATCCAGTTTGTATTAAAAATTCCATGTCCTTTCAATAACTACAGCAAATTTAAATTTTTTTTGTATTCGTTAACATCTAATAAGTATCTACGAATTTTTTCATATTTTTATCAGCAAGAATTTTCACGGTATAATTTTTTTACCGTTTTTATCACTTTCAGTTTTTACGAAAAACATTCTGTAGCCGTTTCAGCGTTTTCCAATTTTTTCTACGCTCTATAATATGCAACATGCACATTTACCAAATAATTTTCCTTACCAATATTTTTAACGACATAATATTTTAACAGACAAAATTATCTCGCAAATTTTTTGCAATAAAAAAAATTCTAAAAAAAATTATATCTTTCGACTCTCGGTAGATAAAAATCAGAAAAAAATCATGGACGTTGATTCGATATTGAGGAATGTGAGAAAAATATATGAACGAAAGTCGATAGACGTGAGAGCGAGATTGTCGTCGATTGAGCATGGTCGTTCCCTTACATAATATCTCTCGGGGAAGGAGGCTTTGTCTCGGTCCCTGAAAGCCTTCGCCGGGCAGAGTTAGGACTGCAATGTAGTATTACACCGTAAAGCAACGAATAGGATCAACCTTTCAAGCTACGTGTATAGTGTGACGCATTCCGGAGGTGGTGTACCATAACTGTCCGCGTACACAAGTTTCTCACCACCCTCTCATCTTTCACCCCTTACCACACGCGACGTAAATTGAATAAACGAAAATCACTAGCGCCAAAAATCCCAAAAATCTTTAAACTCGCATTTTACGGTTTCTTTCTTCTTTCTACGGATTTCTCGAATCGTTCATCAAGTGTAACTCGTTAGTGAATTTGTAGAATATGTATACTTTTTTAATTCAAAAATATAAGAATAGTATAGGATTGGTACAAGTATTACATGTAAATTTAATAATTTTACAATATTGTTTATTATTTAATTACTTGAGAACAATGTGGATGAACATTTTGAAAAATTTGTTATTAATTCTATGTAACATGTAAAAATTATGACTGTATGTTTTACATGCATTTGTTTACATGGGGATGAGAATTTAAAAAAATTTGTTTTTAATTATATCTGACATGTAACAATTATGACTATGCTTTACATGCATTTGTTTACATGTGATCTGACAAAAAGTCAACATGACATCTGGTGGAAAATTTTCTAATTACGGGGGAGGTGCACTCTCAATAGAAAATCGCAATTATTATAATCATTATTGCACCCCTATCGTTGCCATAAGACTAAACTCCTCCCCATGTCACATCCCAATATTTAGCTTGCTGGCAATTCTTTATAATTTTGTACAGTACGTTCACCTTAATTTCAATATCGCTTTGTAAAATCCAAAAAATTAAATCTTCTGTCTCGACACCGATATTCTCATTGTCTACAAACATTTTTATTACAATTTCTAAGAAACGTGTATTGACGACGTAATTACTACTTGAACGCTATATTTTTTTATAATTTTTTTCTGTACTATAAAATAGTGAAAAACAGAAGAAAATAATTTTCGCAGGAAGTAGTTGCACGAATGACGTTCAAAAAATCACTGGCATTGTAAAATCCATAAAATTTCCAAGATCCGGAGAAATTGAAGTGAAAGAGGAAAAATGATCAAGGAGAGATCGAGCGTAAAATAACATTGAGGATAAGCGAATCGCCTCCCACTGTTGTTTTACGATTGAGAAAGGACTCGAGGCGAAGTCGATTTTTCGTCTTGTGGAAAAATCATTTACAGTTCGATCCAGCGATTAAAAAATGTTCGTCTCTGAACGAGAGAGAGAAAGACGACGACTCCGGAATCGACTCTCGCGTTTCCTCGTCTCTTATTCACGTCTGTACGAGCATTATTTTACTCGTGTTCTATTTTTGACGAGCCAACAACTCAAAGAGCGCCATTAAAACGTCGACCGATTCGGCACCAACGATGACGAAGACGAGTACGACTCTGAAGAGCTCGAGATCGCACACCCGTCATGAAATGACGAAAATTGCAGCTCACATCTCGACCTTACCTCACGTTTATTTTTTTTCCCTCTAATCTCGACGCTCCTCGACCTCGTCGACCAACGCGAAGGCTCACACCAGAGATTTCAGCGAAAAGAAATTTTTCTGAGAAGAAACTCACAAAATCTTTTTTTTGTGAGATTTTTTATAGAAATTATTATATTCGAGATTTAAAACAAAAATTTTATTTTTTGAGAGAAATAATTTTTTTCAATCTCAAACTGACATGGAAAATTTACGTCGGATGCGATAAGATTCGTTGAAATTTTGTTGACGATTTTCCTGCTGAGGCTAAATTAAATTTCTATTGTTTGTACAAGTGATCAATTCTTTTTCTCGTCGGAAAGATTCGCACGAGAAAATTATTTACGAAGAAACGGATGACGAGTCAGCGAGAACTCGAGAAGAGAAACAATTATCGATGGGATCGCATCGATTAGTCTCGGTTTTGTAATCATTCGTACTCGATCAAAGAATGAAAAAAAAAAAAACAAACGGTGAGACACGTGGGAAGGGAACGGAACGTAAAAGAGCAAGAGAGAGAGAAAAAATAACTTGGCAAAAATATATTGGAAATCAGCGATGCATTGAGTTCGTGACTAGAAGCGAGGTCGACGTGTGTACTATTTGCTACTCAAGAAAATTCTCAAAATATTGATCACAAAAGTCATAATGGAAGAGAGAAAATAACAAACAATTTTCAAACAAAAATACTCAATTTTCATATTTCTCACGAACCTGAATTTCACAAAAAAACGATAAAGCAATTTTTTCTTTTATTTTGTCAAAATAAAAAAAATCTAAAATACACGACAGATTTATACGATAAAATTCTAATAAAGTAATTTCCATATGATTATAAAAAAAAATCCTGGAATCGGCGAGTTCTCGCTGGCTGTATCCGAGCGAATAAAAAACCGAGGAAAAATACGCAGAAATGAGAAAACGAAAGAAAGAGAGCGAGAGAGAGAGAAAGAAGAAAGGGACAAATAGAGGACATGCGCAAAAAGCGAATGATCGTTTCACGGTCTCTTGTCTCCGTCTTTCTCGCTCCGATCGTTTCGCATGGCCGATCTCGTGGACCGCGTGCGCGCGCGACAGAGAGAAAAGGAGAGAAGGAGCGTCAGCTGCAAGTGCAAACAACGGATGAAGGAAAGTTATACAGGCCTGCGTATATATTTTTTATGATGCCAGCATCTGTCGATACCGGGTACCAACTTGGTTCAGTTGTCCACGCAACGTTAATGCGTGCAAATTTATCTCATTCTCGCTCCTCAATCCCATCATAAGATTCACCGTACCTCCCATTCGCGATTTCTCAAAAAATTTTCAATTCCTTCAACGTATAAAAAAATTCTTCCAAACTATAAATTTCCAGCATTATTAACGTCAAGTAAATCACAAAATATCAAATTGTAAATCTATAATGAACAATAATAAAAATAATAATAATTAGATAATTAAATTGAAATGATTTGGGGCCGTTGGAATTTCTTCTCGAGTCTTCTTCCGTGATAAACAACGATGTAACGTTCGAAAACTATTTTACGCATACAGTATCTAATTGAAGGAAGGAAGAAAAAAGATCTTTATACCATCCCAAATGGGATGCGTGTGCGCGCGAATGAAAAAGCACGAGCGTGTGTATCTTGGTTGGTTGCCAGTTGCAAATGGCATCCAAGAAAACAAATTGTACCTGTTTAGTGAACGCCAATGGCGCGGTTATAACCTCGCAGCCCCTTTTTCTCGTTTTTTTTCTATTTATTTTTTTTTTGCGTGAGCATTTTTCCTGCGAACTAGCCACTCTTTAGAAATGTTCCGTGTCTGTGTGTGCGCGTGGAAATATGTACAAATGAGAGAAGGTTCGAAGCCTCCGTTGCTTTTCCAATTCCCTTCACCTGGCATGCCTGACGCTCCTCTCGGTCGCGCGAGTTACGACCACGTGACTTTATATTCTCGTTCCTATATTATTATCTCCCAGGTTGGCCAATTTTTGCCCGGCATTCACGAGGAATGAAAAATTCAGCGTCCCCGGAGATTATTGGCAAATGGAGCGACGGTTTCATATTTTTACATCGCGTTGCAAAACATATTTTCGATTTTCCCGAAAGGCTCCGACGTTTTCGTGATCGACGCTCGATTCCTACTTTTCGATTTTCTCACGTCCTCGTAATTTGACCTGACACACTTTTTTTTCGGATAAAATTAATCAAACGTCGTTCTTAAAATTGATGCTCGACGCAAGACAAAATCTCTCGGATGTCAAAATAAGAATAAGAGCCACAAGAATACGAGGAACCGTGAGAATACGAAGAGAACAAAAATACGATAAAAAAAAGCGTAAAAATAAAACTTACTGTTAAAAACGAGTAATTTTCTCGTGGATCCGAGCCTCTTTATCGGCGACTTGACACCGTCAATTTCCTCTTCGTCCATTTTCGCTGTGACGCCCGTTTTGCTGCGAAAATCCACTCACGAAAAAAAAACCACACTCCAACTTCACGTAAATTCTTTCCGACAGGTCGAGTGCACCAAAAAAAAAAATGCAAAATCACTTTTTTACTCGGCCGTTCCGCACAAAACACGCGTTACTTTTCGTTAAACTTCGGGGGCAAAGCACTGGAAACCGGAAAAACAATTACTCACGTTACGATCGATGCTCGTTAATTTTTTTTTCCTCCCGAGGAGAATTTTTTGTTCACGGATTTACGAACACAGAAACAAAAAAAAGCACCACTTGTCACAGAGGTCGAACATTTTCACGTCGTTTGTGTGTATTAGCGCCACGCTCGCCTTCGCTCGCTCCGAGGCGTCTCGATGCTCGGAGATCGTAACGTGCGCGCGGCAACGCGCCCTCCTAAAACCGGTTTACGACGCGAAACATCGATGAATTCGTTATTTTTCCTTTTTTCCCTTTCTCTTACATTATCTCCCGGAGCCCCGCTGTTTCGTGTTTAGAGGCGAGCCTGCCGGATCGGGAGACAAAAAGCGCGTCACAAAGGGTTACGGCGCGTTTTGCGGACGAGGTTAAGAGACGGACGTCGGAATCGTTTTCGGAGTATATGACAACAGAGGTGGAAAGAGATAGAAACAGAGAGGATGAGAGGAAAGAATGTTTATCGTACACAAAGAAAAACACGACTGACGTTCCTTGACTCGGATTTTCAAATTTTATTTTCCCCTCCCAATGTTTATCGGTAAGAGAGCGCCGCCTGTCTAATTTTTTCCCGCGATGAACAAAGATCGGAGCGAACTTTTTTACCGAAGGATCGTGTACGGTCGATTCGGGGTAAACAAGTTTCGTGAAAAACAAAAGAACGATTTTGCGTGAACGAGTTTTGCGGGGAAATAAAAACAACGAGGAAAGAAAAAAAAATTAAGTGCCGGAGGAGCGCGTGGGTCAACCTAACCGCGACGTTGGTTGCCGCAGCAGTGCGCGAGCCAACTCAAAGTCGGCTTAATCCCACGGAGAGGCTATATGGGTTCCGAGGATATTCTTGGAGTCGGCCGTGTGCATTAATTCAAGTTTGGGGAGCTCCGAGCGCGCCATAGGCTCGCCGCTCGCAACACCACGCGACGATGGCCCGTCACGCACACGCGTTCATACATTTTTACGTGTACATGCACGAGCCACGAATCCCCAGTTGCCTAGCAACTGTTTCTGCTCTCGTATACGTTTTCCTCATTCACCCCTGCATTAGCCATTCGTACCATATGGTCGAGTCGAGAGGACGAATTTTCAAAATCGCATAAAAAATGACGCAGTGTCGCCATCTCTCACAAAAAAATTTCGTCTTGTTGATAAGTAAGAAAACGACCCTTACCCATTGCGGGACAACCTACAAAATATTTTTCATTTTTGAATAATAATCTCGATTTTCTTAGAATTTTTACAATCGTCAGCTTTTTCATTTATTTTTGAAACAAATTTTTTTATTCAGTTATGAAGTGTAAATTTTTTTTATAAAAAAGCGTGTGACGTAAATTTTTATTGAAAGATTTCAGGGAGAAAAAAATTGTTTTCACAAGCTCACTATTTTTTATTATAAAATTTAATTTTCCATGTTTTATAATAAAATTAACCAAGTGAACGAGAACAAAAACTTGACGTCAGTTTAATTTTCGATAATATCGATATCGGGGTAGGGAGGTCGTCATGACGACGAATTCACCACAAATACTGAAGTCGTCATGCAAAAACAAACAGAGTCCAGTTAGACGTGGTAATAAAAAAATGACAACTCGTGTCGCAACAATGAATCGTTTTATCCGTTTTCAACGGACATTTGTTTGTCGCATTGACAATAATTGATAATTTTCGCTGATAGATATTTCGACAGCGATCGAGGATGGAGCGTCCGGAGAGACCGACGACAGCGAAGTTCGGCGAGAGGCCAGGATCGAGTTGGCGCAGCCGGGAGCCGAGAGATGAATCCGGAAGCGCGGATTCTCCGAAGGAGGAGCCAGCGTCGACGGGACGACCGCAGACGCGAATCGAGAGACCGGTCTCGAGGAGAGGTTTGCAAAGCGCGACGCGAGAATCGAGCGCCCAGAGCGCAGCGGTCCAGAGATCGACGACACCCGCGAGAAACGCAATCGCGAGACCGCCCTCGGCTTCCGCTTACTCCCAGCGAGCGATGACAGGAACTTCCAGGCTGGGGACGATGAGCGCTGCTGGACCTCTGACCCGGATCAACACCGGCCTGCCACCGAGTGCTCCGATGAACATCAATGTCCTCGATCGACCTATAACGCAGCAAGGCATAGCCGGTGTCCGTCCGGGCACGACACGAGGACTCCCGATGACTAGGTTTCACTTTGATTTGTACTTTGATCTCTTTATTCAGCTTCATTTTATTTGGTACTTTTACTTCTCTTCTGCGATTCTTCCAATATTCGATTAAGCTTCCTCGTGACCAGTCAAATCGTCTAAAAATGAAAAATAGTAAATAAATGAGAATGACAAAACTTTTTGTAGATTCGTAACAAAATCATTCTAATAGTAAATTTTTTATTTTTTAGGCAAATTCAAGACAAGAGATATTACGAGGGATTGATTCAGTTGAAAATTCGGGAACTAGGTCAAGAGATAGCTGTGATAAGTCGCGAAGTCGATGCCCAGAACAAAGAGCGAGCAACATTTTTGCACTATGACAACCGTGCTAAGGAACTAGCATCGGAATTGACCGAATTGCAGGGAGAATTGGCCGATTACAATATCGTGATCGACAAAGCGAGTTCGAACGTCGAGCAAGAAGCGATCGAAGAGGAGACCCGGACGATGACGGCGCAAAACGATAGAACAGCGGCAGAGATTGAACATCTGTTCGAGCAACGACGTTTCAAGGAGCAGCAATTACGAGACGCTACGGAAAAAATCGAGTCTGAGCAGAAAAATGCCGTGAGGGTGATCGAGACGATGGATCGCGAGAGTCGTGAAAAGTACGACGCTCTGGACTCGGAGAAGGCCGAGTTGGAGATGGAAATTGGAAAGATGCAACGAGAGATAGATCTGCTCTCGGGTGAGCGACGTCACCTCGAGGAGCAAATAGCACTGTCGCAGATAAAACAAGAAGCCGTGAAACTTCGTGTCAAGCTCACAGAGGTCGAAGCGAAGAGGGACCGATTGCAGGAGGAGCAGAAGAACAAATTGTCTCCGGAAGAGGAACGAGAGCGTTTGCTGGCAAAGGTGAAGCAGGACAACATGGACATCGCCGCGGCGGAGCGACGAATCGCAGATGCTGAGAAGCAGACGACCCAAGTTGAACACGAACTCGAACAGTTGGAGGCCGATTTGGAGGATGGTCAATCCGAGAAGCAGGTGAAATACAAAGAGCTGAGAAAACGTGAGGAAGCTATGGAACAATTCATGCCTACTTTTGATCAAAATAAAAAAGAGGAGACTGAGAAGCTTGAGAAATTGGAGCAGAACGTGGTTGAGCGACTCGAGGAGTTATCCTATGCGATCGATAGCGATGCGAGGATGACACCGAGCGAGGAGATTGCGTTATTGAAGATCAACGCATCAGGAGAAAATTCTGACGATGTGGGGAGAGATCAGAGCATCGAAGGGTTGACGAAGGAGCACACGAAACTGCAGCAGACTCTCGGAAAAATGGAGACACTGGAGAAGAGATTGAACGCAGAGCTGAAAGAGTTGAAAGAAAAAATAAGTAAGAGACTGAACGAACTCGTCGTCCTCGAGGACTTGGACGGACTGAAGGCCAGATCCGAGCTCAAGTATGAGAAATTAACGAACGAGAGAGCAGAATTAAAAAAGCAACAGCCCATGTGCAAGGAAGAACTCGAAAGAGCGAGAAAAGATTACGACGAAATCAAGAAGCGTTTGGACAAAAACGAGACTTACGTTCAAATAAGCGCTTTGGAAGGGAAATTGGAGAAACTCAGAGAGAGCAATAGAAGTATCGAAGAATTCATCACCGAGGGACGAAATCGCGTCAATTACGAACCTGTAAAAGAGCGAGCCTTCATGTTAATCTCTCAGTACAACAGTTCACTGCGAGAAGTAACCAAATCTACATATTAAAGTATCAATATGTTTTACTTTTAATTCCATGCTCATGAGCTTAATAACAATTACAAAGAAAAAGTTATCAAATTTCGTAAATAACAGGTTTATTAATTAACAAGTGAATGTACATCAAAAATAGAGCCCAATCGCTATTCTTCTGATCGAAAAAAAATTTATGACCGTTTTGTTAAGCTGAATTATTGTTGTAGGAGGAATCTGTAGAAAAAATTCACAAGAGTCGCCGAGTGTAACTTTTTTTCTCTATGGATTTCTCCCACAATATTGAAAAATTCGTCTCGAAAAAACGATGATACATTCTTTTCGGTCAGAAATTTGACGAGTACATTTGTTAATTTATAAACCTGTTATTTGCGAAATCAAATAATTTTTCCCTTGCGATAGCTGTTAACAAACCTTATTCGGTTCGTAATTCGTCAGGCAGCGGTATATTATTCTTTTCCAATAGAATAATAAAGTTTTTAGTAAACTCTGGAGATGGCGATATTTTTCTATCTTTCAATTTCTGCCACAGTTCAACAGCATCCTGACATCTTCGATATCTACCTAAAATAAAAAATTTTAATTAAAGCAAGAATGAGTATTTGTTAAAATTTTCTTTGTATTTATTTACTTACTATACAAAGAAAGTAATAATTCACTGTACATTGTAATTCGTTGGTTTGACATGCTTGCATCAGATTCAATCAACTCCGTCAATATTTGAATTTTGTCTGTTTCGGGTACATACCGAAAATGATCATCAAAGCATTTATTTGGTTCTTCGTAATCCTGTAAATAATAGTTTCTGAGCTATGAACTGTTAAAAATTAAAAATATAGTTACGATGTTTTGGGAATAAAATTGCAATGATTAACTAAAATTACAAGTAATCGTTGAAAAAACTTTAGAAATTTACCTGCCACAATTTTGATAATTCATCTCGCATTCCATTGCGAGCGAAGCCAATAATAAGGTCAGCCTTGACTGCATCGGAACCATGAATACTTGAAATACATTCAATAACGTCTTTGAGAACTTTCGTCCATTTTTCTTTCTCCGAATCATTCTTTTTTATCCTTTCGAGAATGGAGATTACTATTAACTGACGTAATGGAGCACATTTGTATGCTTTACACATTTTCATGAAACTTTCAGTCGCTCCGGAGAGGTCATTTTCTAAAAGATGTCTACGAATCAGAGGTCCTAGAATCCTATTTGTTCTTTTACAATATCCCTGATTAATGAGAACGACGAGAAGTTTTTCTACGATGTTGCGATGTTCGGTGTGAACGACAGCATCCAACAAGCTCCACGATTCCTTTTGTAAAAGTTCTCCACCTTTCGCTGTGCTGCATTCGAGGACTTCAATCGCTTCTTTCGGTCTATTGTTCATGACGAGAGCTTTTGCAAACTGCAGAATCTTGACCGCATCGATTCTGAAGTCAGGATGATACTGACAAAGTTCGTTGTACATTTCTCGAGCTTCTTCCACTTTCCCATTTTTTGCGTAAAATTGAAACAGGTTCGCATACATACCAGCACTCCAGAGATATCCATGCTCATTGTATTCCTCCTTCAATTCATTCACTCGAGCAATATCATTTCGTACAGATTGGGCCATCAAAAGTTTTCTGAGCACTCCACGAGTGTTCATACCCTTCGCTTTCAATTCTATGAGATGACATTCCAATTGTTCGACATTCATTTCTCGAGGATGCAAACATTTGTTTCCCATTGGATCAAAATCAACAATTCCATTTTTTCTTGACCTGCGCATGGTTTCGAACTCTTGAGAGTTGCCACTGTAGTTCACCGGAATGTTGCACTTTTCCAACTCTGCGAGAAATTGATTTACAGCTGATAAATCCTCCTCCTTTGATGTGTCAAAAATAGCATTCAGAAACTTATCTGGATAACCCTTGTCTCGTGGAGCTTCTTGCAGAATACGAATGAAGAATTTCATGTTAGGATTGATTTTGTACGCTACGATCAGTGGATTTAAAATCTCTGAGAAGTCGATGATGGTTTTAAACTTCTCGAAAACATTCAGACTCTCTTTAAGTTTTCCTTCATGCAATAGATATTGCAACAGAGGTGTTACGATCTCTATAGGATTGACTTGCATTTCGCTTAATTTTCGAACGATACTGATACCGTCTAGAATATTTATGTATGGAAATACATAAGATGTGAAAGTCTCATGGTTCAAACGCACATTCAGAGAGAGCATGTGCCTTATAACGCGAAATATACCAGCTTCTCCCTCAATTCTTGAGATTTGTAGAAAAAGGGGCCAATAATAATGAGGCCTTATCGCAACACTTCTCTGATGCATAGCTTCAAGGTACGCAAATGCAAGAACATGTTTTTGGTACTTGAGAGCTGCGTAGCAGGCATTTACTATCGCCAGAGGATAATTTTTGTTATCGGTGATTTCTGTTACTATTTTCAATAAGATATCGATCGGTGTTTCTGCTTTTATCAGAGTTTTAATATATTTCGAAAAAAATAAATCTCTCCCGGTAGTTTCCTCAGTGGTACTGATGTGGTCTACCAGAATGAATGCATCCTCTGCTTTTCCTGCATATGTCAGATCATGTATCGCTTTGATAACTTCCGCGTTATTAAGATTCACATTCGATGGCAGAAATTTCAAAATCTCAGGTATGTGCCTTCCATTATCCGACAAGCTAAATTGTTTTACAAGGTCTATGAATTGTTCTACATTGAGCCGTTGAGAATGTAGAATTGTTTTCACCTCATTAACGTTTCCAAGATTCGCATAAGCGCAAGCAACGTTGGCCCACGTTTGTAAATTTGGGGATATTCCAGTGTCTTTCATAGTTTCCAAGTTCAAAAGCACAGCCTTGATATCTCCGATCTTGCCATACGCAAGAATGAGAGCGTTCAGAATATTTTCCTTAAGGGAAAGATCAATTTTATTCATGAGAGAAATTATGTACTCAATGGATTCAATGTTCCCGCTCTTGGCGCAACAGTTCAGAAGAAGCTCGTAAGTTTCACTGTTCGGTTCCACTTTCATGTCCTCAAGAAATTGTTGCGGCTTGACCGGAATTGAATTGTAAATGTAAGCTGCTAAAAGAGCGTGATAATGTTTTATGCTCGGTTCAGGTGTCTTTCCGTTTATCAAGCTCCATACTTGGTGCACCGTGTTTCTGCGGTCCTCAGGTACGCTGTATGGAGGTAAACGTGCGCAGCAATACAGCAAAGTCAATCCAATCGAATCGAGAGTTGAATCAGTATCGGTAGCTTGGTACGTATTCATCAAATTCTGGAGATATTGTTTCCCCGATGTCTTTTTCATTCTTTGATAAAAACTGTTTTGTAAACTCGTTGGTATCGCAGTCTCGGGCTCGTTTTCCTTTCTCGTCGCGTTATTGTCGAAAGTTCTAAGATATTCTTGATTGTCCGAAGATTTGTATTTCAGAGTAACGGTGATATAACCTCCCTCGCGGAATTCGTTTCCAATAATACGGTTACAATCAATGTGACGGTTGGTCAAAAGCTTACCAAATATTCGTAAAAATTTGCTATAAGGCCGGAGCAGTGCCATTTTTCATCTAATATTATTCCTTCATAAAATAAAGAAATGTTTTTGCCGGTTCGACAGACCGACTTGAGATCAAAACACGAAATTTTTACGAAACATCAAAGCTTTCCAGTTACGACACAGAGCGACACTGTATCGATATCTATAGTTATGCAAAAGCATTGAAAGTATACCTATAGCTGTCAACACAGTGCTGCACAGTGTCGGTTTTTGGAAAACACCAGCGAATATCGAATTCGATCCTCTAACAATATAGGTCATGAGAAATAATTTTTTATCACCAGTTACACATTTTAATGTAAGGTATATTGTCAAATTACATAATCAGACAACATTGTTTTAGCAAAAATAGGTTTTTCATTAAAAAACTAATTTTTTTGGATTATTTTAAAAACCAACTTCAAAAAGTATTGCTCTCCTGTTTTCAAACAGTGTAGTTGTGTATTCTCTATTTATCGAATAAAAATAGAGAAACTAATAAATTATTACAAAAGTATGGAAATAATATATCTAAGACTAAATGTTTCTTTGTTTTTTAAATCGAACAAGAAAATAGGTCGATGTTCCCGCGTTAATATATTACTTTCAAAAACCTGTGAGCGTAATAAGCGCATAAAACGTAGGGACTAGACATTTGGCTCAAAAATAGAAAATTCTTTAGTTTCGATATCACTCGCGCAAGAGCAAACTTCCAAAGAATGTTACTTAGTTCACAGAACCATTAATCGGCTATCTTAAACATTATCAACTCAAATATGATTTTTAGAATTGTAGCAAAACATTGGTATCCTCTACCAACTTTTCAAACATAATCGACGCGTGTAAAAAAAATATTTACTCCATTGTCAAAGAGACAGACACATCGAATTTTCCTGAAGATCCGTGAATTTACTCGCTTTTGAACAATCGTCGAAATTGGGATCATCATCAGCTGCGAACAGGTGCGCGGTATTCGCAATGCCATCGATACCGTGTTGAAGTCGTCGATGCTTGGATAGGTCGCCCAGTTGGCGAAAAGATTTCGAAGAATGTTACTTAGTTCACAGAACCATTAACCGACTATCTTAAACATCAACTTAAATATGATTTTTAGAATTGTAGCAAAACATTGGTATTCTTTACCATCTTTTCAAACATAATCCACGCGTGTAAAAAAAATATTTTCTCCATTGTCAAAGAGACAGACACATCGAATTTCCCTGAAGATCCGTAAATTTACTTGCTTTGGAACAATCGTCGAAATTGGGATCATCAGCTGCGAACAGGTGCGTGGTGTTCGCAATGCCATTGATACCGTGTTGAAGTCTTCGATGCTTCGACAGGTCGCCCCGTTGGCGATAAGATTTCGGACATAGGTCGCAGACGTGAGGCTTTTCACCGGTGTGTCGTCTCATGTGAACAGTCAGGACGTGAGATCTCCTGAAAGCTTGATCGCAGAGCTCGCATTTGTAGGGTCTTATGTCAGTGTGGATCTTGCAATGCTGACTGTAAACGTGTTGAGTCATGAAAGTTTTGCTGCAAAATTCGCACTTGTAGGGTCTGTGTCCCGTGTGCTTTTTCATGTGATTGTCCCGATCGCCCTTGATTTTAAAAGTCCGAGGACACTTCGTGCAGCTGAAGGGTCGGAGGTCCGAATGAATCCTGAGATGCGTGTACAATCCCGAGCTCTGAGTGAATCCTTTTCCGCAGATAGTGCATTTGTACGGACGCTCGCCAGTGTGCATTCGAATGTGCTTGACGAGGGCGACTTCCTGGCTGAACTGCTTCCGACAGTATTGACAGTCGTAGGTGAGACTCGACCGTTCGTGAATCATCGATCGATAAGGATGCGCCTCGTCCCTGTGAGTGGAAATTTCTCGATAACTTTCGAAACTGAAGTTACAAATTCGACAAATGTACGGTCGAGGGAGTTCCTTGTGTCCGGTTACATGGCTCGTGTGGCTGGAATGATGAAGAAAAGTTTTGTCACAGTATTTGCACACGTACAGCTGCTTCGCGCCGAGCTCGTCCAGTTGCTTGCGATGGGATCGGAGAGTCTTGTGCTTCGCGAGTAAACGATGCGTCTCGAAACTCAGATTGCACGTTGCGCAAGTATATCTCACGGTTTTTGCGTGCTCAGCTTCTCGATGCTCGTGCAATGAACTCGGCACTGTGAACGCGTGCTCGCAGAATTCACAGATGTACAAACACGTGACCGTCAGCTCGTCGACGAGACTCTCGCTTTGTGCTGAATTTACGTCCTTACCTACATACGAAAGCAGGTGACTCAGTCTGACGTGAGCTTCCGCATCGATGGCGCGAGCGAAAGCTTCGCAGCAAATTCTGCACTTGTAGCATCGCGACGTCGCGAGGTTTCTCAGAGACTCGCTGTGATGCGCGATCGTGTGTTTCTCCAAGCTGCCTTTGCGACTGAATTCCTTCTTGCAAAATTTACAAGCATATCGAGCCTTCACACCGTTGCTCGATGCTTTCAGTGACTGTTCCTGGAATTTCTCCACTCCTTGTACGTTGATTAAATCACTCGTGTTCTCGGAACAATTATTGTTTGCTATTACTTGCAGAGGATATTTTTCAAGCTCCGTTGGATCGATGAGTTTCGCCTCGTCGAATTTGTCCTCGTTCAATTCGTGAAAATTGTAATGAGTCTCCAGGGCCTCGGCATCCGCGAAATTTGCGTCACTGCAAATGACACAACTGCGGGATGAAATTCGATTTCCAGATTGACACTGATGTTCTCTGAGAGTCGACGAATCAATTTTTTCGGAACATATTGAGCAAAAAAATTCACCGTTCGGCAATGGCAGAGGAATTTCATTCTGGGACATTTGCTCCTGGAGAACGATCATCGACGATTCACAAATTAAATCGTCAGATGTAGGAAGTTGTTTTTCCTCTGCAGGGGATAAAATATCTAAATAATTTACCGGCAACGGGACGCTTTTGGCTTTCATCACAGACAAACTTTCAAAGTCCTCTTTACGGTAGATTCCGCTATTATGGACCGGCCTCATGTCTCCCTCTCGGCAGAGAGGACAACGCTTCTCGCAATCATCGTTCATACAGAACTTTTTCTCTCGTAGCAACGTTTTCAACTTATCCTCCGCTTGGAGCGAGGATAAGGCTAGGTCATGGCAGACATTCAGTTTGACGTGACAATCCTGGCATATTTGCTTGGGCAGTGGATCTGTCACGGTTATCTGGAAATTCACAATGATTCATTGATAAAGAACTTCCAAAACAAGATAACAGGAAAATCTGCAATTTTATTCGTATCGTTAATTGAATTAAATTTTCATACGGAGTCCTCATCCGCTTAATTTATAATAATCTAAAATAATTATTGATAAATCAAATCTTACAGTAATAGGAAGACACAGATTGACCTTGTCCGCGAGAGTGAATTCCTCCTGGACATTCTCATCATTCGTCGAATATAAGTGGATTGGATTCTCGGTCACTTTTCCACACAAACGACAGAGAATTCCAACGTGTTCCGAATTTTCTTCCGTATCGGATAGATCGGATATTATTGAGTCTTTGGTATTGAAGTTTATCTCCCGAAAGATCGTGTCGTTCGATCGTGCTTCATCATCAATATCTTTTTTAATATTCTCTTTGGTCATAAGTATATTATTTTTAGAATCCTCAGAAACGTTCCAAGACTCTGGTGTTATTGAATTGGATAATTCTTCGTAATTTTCGCTTTTATCTGTTATAATTGAGTCTCCCCTGAAGTGCTCAATGCATAAAAAATATTTTTCACAGTTCTTGGAATCGAGACAAAGTAGAGATTCATAGAGATCCAATCTTCCTATTTCAGCTAAACAAGCTGATAATCTGAGACACAAAAAATTATTTGTCATTAATAGCAGATAAAGAGGAACAGATAATTTTTAAATTAATGAAAGAATGTGCATGAATCATTCATACTTGTAATCCATTGGCAATGGAAAAAATGGTTTATTGGGCATTGTGATTTCTGTGTTGAGACAACCTTGAGCGCAGCATTTTTTAAATTTTGACTCTTCTTCAATTGTTTCTCCAACAGCCTCAAAAGACTGAGTTTCTGGTGACATGTCCGCAGTACACCATTCATGAGCTGAAATACAAATTAATACCTATTAATTGTCCATAAACCATGTGATGCAAAATGTTAAAATCTTTTTATTGAAATAGAAAAAGTTTAAATTTTATACTGACCTCATGTGTTCTTTCGAGACAAAAGCAAAGAATAAGAGAAAATAGTACATCAATTACATGAGAAATCAAAACATGATACGAATTGAATGAAAATTGCAAATTATTACATAAATAAGTATAAATTCTGAACAATTGTATTCACATATTTCATGTTTAAGAAGATTCATTCAAAATCGCAAGGAATTTTTATGATGATCGCTCTTATTTGAAAAGACAATAAATACATCAAAAGTGTGAAATTACTTAGTAAAAATATTTAAAAGCAATATTAACAAAAATTACTGCTAACGTACAATTGTTACTAGTGAAAAAGTAATTTATTATGCATTTAAACCAAATATTTTGAAATGCCCATATAAAAAATGATCGAATGAAAATTCCACTTGAATAAATTTATACTTACCACTTGCAGTTATATAGTCAAATATTTTTGTAGTCTCAGGTATGTTAGCTCCGTTTGTGATAAGCTCCTCCAATAAACTTGGGGAATTGCAACCTTCATTGTTCACGCACTGGCTTTTCAAGTCAGCGAAAGTATCTTCTGGTTGAACGTTTAATTCTATTTGCTGTCCCTCATGAGTTTGTAGAATTAATTTAAGCATTTTTACCTGTAACAATATTGAATAAATTGAAAAATCTTTGAAATAAATCATTTACAGTGTGCAAAGGCTACACGTGATTTTTTCCCCATTGTTTTATGCAAGAGTATAAAAGAAACAACGGTAAATTACGGTAATAAATTGGTATAAATTTTAGTTCCAACTTTAGTATCGCACGTAGTGTTACTCGTATTTAAAAAAATTCATACACTGCAGTTCTAATATATTAAAAAATAAATAAACTGCTTACATTAATTTTCTCGTTAATATGTAGATGGTTGGAAAAGCAGACACTTCTGTGTAACGAATGCGGGGAAGCAAAACAAACGGGAGGGGAAAAGAGGAAAAAAAGGGACGATTTCCATGAAAAATAAAATTGTAAGAACGGTTTACTTCACTTGAAATATGAGACACAAGTGTTGATGTGTTCATCGAAAGATGGCGTTGATCACGCCCGGGAAAAATATGTTTCACAAAAATAAAAATCTTAAAAAATTAGTAATTTTCTGATTTTTTTCTTCAATTTGTCAACTTTTATAATTCTTCGTGACCCGCAAGAAATTTGACGATGAATATTGTCAAAATATATTATATTGACAAGATTTTAGAATCAATCGCCTAGTATTTCCACTTCCGTGCCCACGTCGGACTGTCGACTGCACTGATCGGTGGCGCCACCATTCCGTTTTCATGGTCTTCACTGCTGAAGCTGGAAGATGGCGACACTTTACCACTCGCATCTCCGGCGACGAGAACTTCGGCCATTTACTTTTGTAAATTATTTATCTCTCACCGAACATTCTCCCAATTTGTGTTATCTTGCAACTTTTACTCACTAAACTTTAATTTCAAGATATCATTTGTAAATAATCATACTTGAGATATGTAAGCACAATCATACACTATAGTCAATTTTGATTACACTTTCGTTGTAAACAATAAGAAATCGAAATTTTTTTCTATTATAATTTCGTTTTATTCATTGTCTTAACAATGAATAAAAAAATTCGTCTATCGGACTTTATAACCTAAAAAATATTCTAAGGAATATGTAAATGTTTTGATTCAAAAGATATACAAATAAAAAAAGTAACTTTTAGTTTCGATTGTATACACTGAAACCTCTCATAGCGGCAATGGGAAACATTAAGTTATGAGAGGTAAAGTGGTTAAGATACGAGAGTTTTTTAAGTTATGAGAGTTTAAGTTACGAGAGTTTCCAGTGTATTACCGAAAATGACGTCGAAAGGGAGAACAGTCTTCATTTTACTGGGTCAGGTGGGATTGGTTCAAGATAATCGCTACGTGAATAAGCTCCACCTACCTGTCTGCCATTTATTATACTTTCGAGGCGTGACTGGCTACCTTGATCGGGTCACAGGTGCACGCACACCCACTCTTCCGTCATTAGGCTCACTCTGCGCGTGCAACGACCGTTCAGGCCCATTGTAAAAACCTCCAAGAACGCCCATAGAAACCCTCTAATAAGATTATGACGAAGACCAAGATCTTTCGACCATAATCATAAAAATAAAATGGAACGCAATAAAAAAACCAGTAAAAAAATACTACAATTTAATAAATGAAATTCATATTTTATTCAAATCCGAGAAAGAAAAATATCAAGCTTTTTGTTTCGTTTTATCTGAGTGCACACGAATACGATATAAATATCAAGGAGTTTGTTTGTCTGGCGATGTTTTTACGTATCCCCGGAAAGAATAATTTCGATAATACAAGGGAGTTCCTATGCCTAAAGATTATGTACATTCACGAAGCGTGCGCTTTTACTACGGACGGGGATAAAAATAGATCGGCCATGTGTGCGTACGCAATACACGAAAAAGCAAAATTTGCGTTTCGTCGAACACACAAAAATTCAAGCGACGTAAACATTCGATGGCCCTTTCCGAGTATATGATCAATTTTCTTCCGGGCTGTCAGTAAATAGGTGTATAGTACATTGCCGACTTTTCCGAAGGGGAAAAACTTTCGCTCTTATCCGGGAAATAAATAAATGTCAGTCACACGCTAGTTGCCTCTCTCTCTGTTCGTATAAAATTCGTACGGGTAATTCCGTACGGAACTTTATCTCGGAAATTGTACGATTTTTGTAATTGGACGTTATCGTCCGACAATCGGAATTTTTGTGATTGCGTCCACAAAAATGCGTCGACGATTCCCCGATGACTCTGAGCTTCGGATTCCCCCTCGATCGATTCTTACGACTAACGCATCAGAATCTGTGCTCGGAGTCTCCTGTAGATTTTACAAATGAGACCGCACGATGTTTGCCACGGCGCAACAGCGACGCACGTCGAACGGCGGTGAAACAGCGAAACCAACAAAACACAATGCACGCGCACGATAAATAGGTGTGTGTAATTCGCGAATGAGAGTTGAGAATAACGGTTGCGCGGAGAGGTGATACGAGCCGTACTGAAGTAAAGAAAACATTGTCGATGTACATTTTGTGTACATTTCATAAAAGAGTGAGGTTCAAATGAAGATTAAAGAACGAATTAGCGACAAAGAGAGGAGACAAAAAGTCGGAAAAACATTGAGCGAAAAAGGATGAAATTAGATGGCGGGACAAAGTGAGGTCAAGTGGAAGAGGTGGGGTTAGAAAAGAACAAATAATCTCGAGAGAGAAAAAAATGAGGGTAGAGACAAAAAGTAATCTCAAAAGAAAAAGAAGAGCTAGGTTACGAGAAACAAAGGAAACTGAGTCATTAGGGAAAAATCTTTTGGCGATAGCGCAAACGCGTTAATCACCTCGAAAACGCGATCAAACAAAACATTGTTTGCACCCTACAAATAGAAACGAGCATCAATCCGATCCACGCGAAGCGGCAGCAAGAATCATCCGATTGCTCGAATCTCAACAAAATATCAATAATTTCGATGTTTCGATCGAGTTCTGCAACTTTTATTTCCCTCGCCCTCACATGTGTCACGTGATACATTTGAAGCATCATCGCAAAATCGATCGGAGGATGAAAAGGGAGTGTGTACGGATTTTATATTCGGGCATCGGAACATAACGCGTACGCGGTAGAGAAGTATACATCGACGTACATTAGGGGGAGAGCTATCGGTCGTGAATAATGCGCGGCGGCGTCCGTTCGGTCGAGTCGTCGTGCGGACGCCCGGGTGGATGGATTGATAAAGATTAAAGGTAAAGGGAGGTGGCGTTAGCGGCGCACACAGCAGCCGTAACTGAGTTTATGTACGGGAGAAAAAGGGGGAAAGGACAAGGGGTGCTACGAGTCAGGCGACAGAAGTCACCCAGCGAAACGAACCGACGATGTTTCTCGTACAATGGACGCGGAGGGAGAGAGAGAGAGAGAGAGAGAGCGTCGCATGCGACCAAGCGAGCGAAGAAAAGACTCGTGGAGCGGTGAGAGCGCGCGAGGGGAGGGAAATGATGTCATATAGGGGTTTCTCTGTACCACGTCAATCTCTTCTCTTCTTTCTCTCTCCATATACATTTACACCGTAGTACAGTTAACATCTATGACTATGCCAATCCATCCCGACGGCTAATGCTTGTTTTCGTCTCCGCAAACGCAGTCTCCATTTTTGCCCCGATGCACTCGACGACAAAATTTGTTATTATCGTGGCCAGTGACGCGTACACGTGACTGACTCACGACGTACTTTTACGATTTTTCTATCGGAGAAGTATCTAATTGGAAAATATCGGGAAAAAATTAAATACATTTTTATAGGTTAAGGGAAATATAAGTTTTGGTTATGTCTGGCTTGATGCGAGGAGCAAGAGAAGACGAAAAGAAATGACGCACTTGTCGCTATCGTTCAATCAAGAGAGATAACGTTGATTTACTCTTTTCGTATTTATTATCTTCTTGAGAACACCGTAAACAGCGTATAAAGAGTAGTTCGAGCTTTTTTTTTCAAGTTCGTAAAAACGCTTTTACGCCGAAAAGTCGAATTAAAATAATCGAGAAAACCATAAACGGGGTAAGATAACTCGGATCGTAAAAATGTACGAAAAAAAAATAGAATTGAGGAAAAAATAGCGAGAGCAGAAAAATACGTGATGAAATGTTCGAAACGAAAATTGGGAAGTGAAATAAGTAAAAATAAGAAATTAAAAACGAAGTTATGGGAAACGGAGTGTATGACAAGCGTGACGTCTCCACGGGAGCGTGGAGCACGGGAATCGAGAAGAGTTCGATAACCTTCGTTTACGCTCTCCTCTCCTCTTTCTCTCTTCATTTCGCTCGGCCGAGGCGAAATCGAGCACGTCTACGAAGGCACGAATACCATCGCGGAGAGAGAAGTTTCTCGAGTCGATGACGGCCGCTATTACTCGGTTTACGGCTAGCTGACGCCCTCGTACCGTCTCTACGTATAACTCTCTTTTTTTCTTTACTTTCTCCCTTATTTTATTTAATTTTTTGCATTTACCATTTTTTGATATATTTAAATATATCAGTACGATTTTCGTAATTATTTTACTTTTTTTAATTTTATATTTTTTTTCAGTGGAAATTACGAAACGCGTTTCGACACCCGTCCTAATAAGTTGGCCTCAAAATTTTATTGCTTAATAGAAATATAGCGATAAAAAGACTAAAAAGATTCAAACCTTTGGACCTACGAACGTATTTTTATTTTATTTTAACATATTAAAATAACACATCATCGCGATCACTCATGTTCTAATTTTTTTTGTATTTTCTTTATCATTTTATAAAAAAATGCAAACATCAAAACGTGTTGATAAAAATGCGGTAAAAATATGTGATCGAATATTCAATTAAAATTTTACATAGTCGCATCTATATTTTACATAATTTCTTCATCGTAATAGATGATCAATGAGCACTGTTGCTCTCCCTCTCTCCATTTATTATTCGATTCCATCTAAAGTAACTGAAATTCGAGTGTATACACCTTCGACTAAGAGCGTTATCACTGCTTTCTTTTCTCTCTTACGTTTCTTCCCTCCCTTCATTTTGCTCCGCCTTTTTCCCCATATCTAATCTCCCCTTCTCTCAAATTTCCCATTTCTTCGAATTTTCCTTTTTCCCACAATTTCTAATCTTATCGTCTCCAGTCGATCATAATTCTCTTTTACCTCAAGATTCGATTTCCTCTCGGATTCATTAGCCCCATCTCAATAGAGAGAAAAATTCGAAAACTTTATCAGCGGTAACACATATATCTGGATTGTGATACATGCTTTTGACCAGGATTTTCACGCCTTGCCGATCTCTATAGAAGTAACGTAAACTTTTAAAAATTAATATCTCCAAAACGGTTCGACGAAAAAAATTGCAAAAAATTGTGGAGGTTAATTACAACCTATACTGAAAGTAAAAAATTTTCAAACAAAATCGGAGATGAAAAACAAAAATTTGATCAATTTCCATTAGAAAAAAAAGATCTCGTTTCCTCATTATCAGGCTAGTCTTGAAATTTGTTGAATGGATAATTTTTTTTAATACTTAAAAAAATATTTAAAAAATAATAAATAAAATATTTTTTTCAGACTTATAAAATCATACTTAAAATCCATTCTGAAAATTTTTTTTCAACATTATCAAAAGTACGCTCAAAACTCGATCATTTGAAAAAAAAAAACGTTCGATTGATTCGTTTTTTGCTTCATTTATGAGCGTTATAAAAAATTATATCAAAAATCGATATCTCTTAAACGATTTGACAAAAATAACTGAAAAAAAATCATGGGAGCTACTTCAGACTAATATATACTAAAACGCGAAGAATTACCAAAAAAATACGGAATTGCAATTGCAAATAATCAAATAATGGCGTGAAAAGCCAGTATGCTACGGTATTCTATTAAATTCATATTGCTGTGTAGATAGCAGTGAAAAACAACTGAACTTCAATCTCATATACATAATTTATTTATAATACTATCAGAACACATTAAATATTAAACTAATCTGAACTTACGTACTCAACTACTAGTACGTTTACCGTATTGATTTTTTATTCGAAAAAAGGTAATAATGTTTACATTCTGTTTCATATGATTAATATTTTGATTTCAGCTCATTTTATTTATCTTTTTTAACTCAATATTTTTATTATTTACTAGAGCACACTCGTCACTGTAATATAAAAGGGAAACAAAATAAGAAGAAAAAAAAATGTGGACTCAAGCGAGACAGCATCCCAGCAGGGATGACTCATTGCGATCTGGCAGACCTTTTCCATCCTCGTCTCTTTGCATTTCCATTTCGCTCGTTTCAATCGTTCCCGTACACTAACCCAGCACTCGTGTACTACCGACAATGGAAATGAGGGATAAAGAAAGAGAGAGAGAGAAGGAGGGCAAAGGCGAATGGCGCTTGTATATAGCAAACGCAGCAAAGGTAAGTCACATGATCACGTGACCGTGAGAGCGGCAAAAAAAGGGGTGGTGGGGATGAATCTACCGCGCACGACGTCGGATAGCGGACGGAGGCACGTGGCGCTCGCAAAATTCACCCTACATTCATCTCCTGGCTAGCGGACCAATTCCACCCCTTCCCAACGTGCGTTCTCTCGGTCTCCTCGACCCTCATTTCACCCTCGTCTTCGCCGAGCTCCCGTCCTTCTTCTCTCCAACTTCCGCCTTTCCAATATATCTCTGACCCCTTCGCGCACAATCCTCGCAAAATCCAACATCCTTACCGACGTTCGTGCATCCAGCCTGACCCCATTGCTGATTTCTTGACTACTCTCCTCATCTCTATTGCCATTCCGATCCTCACTGCGCAATTAAAAATATTATTCCGAAGGGATTTGTTTCGTTCTTTCATCTAACATTGAGATTTTAACAAAATATTTAATCAAAGTTTAAATTGTCTTTTTATTTTTTAGGGTAAAAAATAACTTTGTTATTTGATGGCAATCGGGAAAAGTTATTGGATGCCATAAATGAAACATTTATTGACTAATGAGTGAATTTTTATCAAAAATAGGACCCAACCGCCATTCTTTTCATCGACAAGAATGTATCACTGTTTTTTAATGTTTCAATATTTTTTTTAATGTTGTGAGTGAAATCCGTAAAGAAGAAATAGGAAAATAAAAATGGAATAAAATCTACCACAATATTGAGAAATTGAACTTCAAAAAACGATGATACATTCTTTTTGATCAGAATTTCTTATGGCGATACGGTCTAATTTTGTATATATGACAATTCATTTATTATTTAAGAGCAATCACGACCACGTGACCAGCCAGATTTCGTAGGTCCTTCTAGAAACTGCTAGGAACGAACTGAACACTCACTCCTCACACCTTACAATATTTACTTCATGCCAAAAAATAAATAGCAACAGAATTTTGAGATGTGAAACGCTATTAACCACAGCCCAACATCACAGCATTGTCAAAAAACACACATATGCAAAGCTCTTAAGTTATTTAGTTTATTTACACCTGTAACTCCGAGAATGTGAACCTGAAATAAACTTCAGTAAAAAAAAATTTCGTAGGTCCCGGATTTCTCTCTCAAAATCGAATAGTTAAACTTGAAAAAATTACAGTATACTCCTTTCGATCCCAAGAATTTGCCTCTGGTCCAAATTTTCATGGGAATTCACGTATAAATTAATACAAAAATAAACAAACAACGGGCGCGTCTCCCGTAAAAAAGCTGTTTTCCGACCTTTGTTTATTTTTTTATTAATCAATGAGTAATTCCTATGAAAATTTGGACCAGAGGCAAATTATTGGGATCGAAAGGAATATACTGTAATTGTTTCAAGTTTAATTATTCGATTTTGAGAGAAAAATCCGGGACCTACGAAATTTGGGTGGTCACGTGATTTCCGTTGCTCTTAATCCATTTTTCATTTTCTCATAAGAAAAAAATATTCGGAGTAATGATCTAAAGATTCTTTTTATTTTTCAATATGAACGTCAAGTTAGAGTTCGTCAACCTCAAACGTAAATAAATTACATCATTCTGAGCCAATTTGCAAATTAGTTTTCTTAACCGCAATGTATTCTTGTTTCCAGCGAGCGATTATCGTTTCCTGAGTCGAGACTTTCGCACTAATAACCGCAAGTCCCAATCGGGATTCCGTTTACTAATATTATAATTCCCGGTAAACGCTAGACACCGCAAATGCACGCATAAAACAATCTCGAGACAAAATCTCGTGTATCGCAAATTAGCGAGACGCTCGCCTGTTTGTCCAGCGCTCCGAGTTTCGCTCTTATTCGATCAATAAGTTGACCGCGCTGTGGTGTTGCCTATATACTACGAACCGAGGCTAGAGATACGCGCAACACTTTCCGTGAATTCTCAATTGTATTGACAATTTGTCCAAACGTGTGACAACTACCGAGGGTTGATTGTGAATTATTTGTTTTGCAATTGACACTGCTCATAAGCTTATTAATATTCACTGTTCAATTCTTGTTTTTTATTATTTTATAATCGGTAACATAGAATATTATATTATTACTACCGATAAATGTCGAAAAATTATAAAGACTGATGGAGAAATATTCGAAGAATACTTATGTTAAAATCCAAAATAGGTGAAGCAGGCTAATAATTGATTAATGTTATAATAAAAATTTATAACATTTAACATTTACAAGAAAATTATTTTAACATTTTTCCATTTACATATTGTCTTTACATTCCACATAATAAATGAGTTCTTGGGAATTATGCATCGTGATCAGAATTTTCAGGACAAAAATCTTTAACGTTATTTTATTTTGGTGGTTGATTGATCATCGATGTTGACAGATAAAAATTGAAATTCCAAATACACAATTTTATTTTAGATAATATGAAAAGTGTACCTTAACTACCAATTTTTTGTTATAGTTGTTAAAAAGTTTTTTCGTTGGTAAGAACATTATATTTGGTGATATGAAAACACATTTAAATAAAAATTAAAATAAAACATCAATTAATTACTTGAAATAAGACGGCAAGGCGGATAATAAGTCAACAAATAATGAAAAAAAAATTATCATAATCCCGTAATCAATAGTTTAACATAATTTTTAGTAGAATATTTAAAACTATGAAAACATTATTTTTGCAACGATAAAAAAAAATACTTTCCCGAAAATTTTCTCCACGGACTCGTCACTATGGTAAAATTGAGTATACTCAGTACCTGATCAACCACATTTTTTACAAAATTCATGCAATATTTCAATACACAATAAACAAAAATAACCCAAGTCTTTACGTGAAACACTCATCATCGCTTTGAAAATTCTCTCGAGCGTCGCAGTTTCTCGGAACAATTTACAAACGTGAATTCGACGATTAACGGGAGGATAGCGATGCGGTATAAAATAAGAGCGATAGCTCGGTGGTTATAAAACGTATTTGCGCGATAGGTCGCAGTTGGCGGGGATGTCGGGATCCGCGTCCGTCTCTGGTATACGTCTCGTTTATAGTCGCGACGCGCAGGGGGCGCTGATGGTCAATGAGAGAGTGGCACGTTAAGCGCGCCGGTAAGGATCCCTCTCAATTAAACAATTATACTCAAATTGAGTAAATTCCCAGAGTCGCGATGCCCGCATGCTCGTTTGTTCGAAAGAAATACACAATTACGTGAAACCGAGGAGGCAGAGACCGTATCGGCATATGGACGAAGCGAAGTCACTGCTTTGTCTCGTTTACTACTATTATTATTGTTATTATTACCATCATTATTTTTTTCATTATTATTATTATCTCGCACCTATCTCATTTTGTATCGTACCGCCCGACCCGTCCATACTCGGACCCATATCGCACCAAGCATTCCACGCTATTTACGCTGGACGAGACGAGAACTCGGCTCACAGTTAAATTGACAATGAAAGCGGACCCGCACACTCCCTCGTTGACTCATCGCTCGACTCTCTTCACACGGTTGTTCGCCGTTTATTACCTTCGTACGTGCACTCGTATACGTATAACTGTAGACGGATGCGCGTGAAACCTTTAAAAATCCTGCAGCTCCTTTCGTTCTCTCCCGCTTCCCTCAATCAAGAGGAAAAACGCTATGTGGGTTCAGGGACGATCTCCTCCAGAGACAATTGACTAGAATCGGCCGCTCCGTGCACCGTTGGGACTTCCACTCTCCTGCGGTGAAGACTCGGAAAATTAAATACAATATTTCTGTTGACGATATTTTTTTAGGTTGTTGATTAAAAGGTTTTAGTATGATTTTAGTTCATTTTTGATTAAATGATTGGTGTATATGATTTTAAATTATTATTAATTTATTGTTATATGTAAACATATTTTGAAAAAATGAAATGAAGAAATTAAATTTTTGTAAATGAAGAGTTAATTGTGATTTAAAATAGTTTTAAAGTGCACTTAAATTATGGAATTTTTTTACAAAATTCAATTGACGGAATTTTTTTCACTCATTGACACTCGTTGATTCAAATATTTTTTGTATATAAAATGCTATTTTTTCAAAAATTGTACTCTCAACTACGTAATGATTTTTCGCTTAACTTCAACGAGATATAAATAATTTCGGCGCCCTTTGAATTATCGTACCTCGTGCGTCACAATTTGCCGATCGTAAAAAACATTTCTGTAACGCTGATGAATATGGACAACACTTGAATACCCAGCCAATCGTAACGTCGACGAAAACGTATCGCTCTGTTACCAATTTTCGGATCGGATCACGTGAAATCAACATCCATGCGGGCGTCCAACGTGAAAAAGCAACCCTCGTTTTCTCCCACGTAAATTCCCACCACGAAATAGATTAAAAAATGTATATAATCTCATTATAAACACATTTGTCAACAAAGTTATAAAAAAAACCAAACTCATTTACATATTTCCTCAAAATAAAAAACTTATAAAACACACTAAATAATAACAAATAAGAAGGCTGAAGGACGTAGGTCGATGGCCCACGGTCAAATTTAATGTAATGCGTACCTATGTAATTATTTAACAAATAAGTGTCTTAATAAATGCATTTTACTACTTTACTACTAATAACAAATAACAAAGTCTCTGTAAATTCTTCCGAGAAGTACAAAATATACATAAAAAACTCAAGAAGGGAGGAAAATAGAAATATGTGTGATGACTACGACGAACAGGAAGAATGAGGAAGATGAGAAGGTCATAAAAAATGTTAAAAAAAGGTTTTGCGCCGAATGCCGGATTAAGGGGTTTCGGTAGTAAAAATGAAAATGATAAGAACTTGATGAAATTTGGACAGAATGTTCTTCTATGAAAAATTTGAGAGTATTATTTTTTTC
>JAPYYX010001406.1:0-10035 GCA_030522605.1 Cremastinae sp. B BG-2022a | reverse complement strand
TAAGAACATGCTCGCTAAATTTTATCAAATTCTTATCATTTTTCAATTTCCTATGTGTTTAACATGCGATTGTAGATAAGTGGTATCGAAACCCCTTAATATGTTACATTTGTTTCGTTCTGTGAATATGGCTGAGGAGAAATATTGTTTTTTATTCAACTATTCTTTATGTTCAACAATATTTTGTAAAAAACCGAAAAGGTTATGCAAATAAAACTCATTACTACTACTACTAAAACCAAAAAACAAAATAAAATTAAATAAACAATAAAAATACTTTCGGTCAAGGGACGAATTGAGATAAATCTGCCTCCCGATCTACCTGAATGCACATGAAAAAAGGATAGATTCGAGATGGAGCGTTTGCGGAGAGAATGAGAAAAGAGCCAGAGGGTGGAAAAGGCACCCTCGATGCACATCAGTATTTAAACACGGGGGTGCAGATTGAGGGGTAAAGAAGATGCAGGGAGGGAAGAAAGGGGGCAAAGCCGGGTATCCCATTGTGCTCAGGTGTGAGGCGTGTGCCGAGACAGGGGTGCATTTTCACGTGTGTATTTCAGTGCAAACGTGCACGCAAACGAGTACGACGAGGGGACGAGGAAATTTCAGTACACACGCTTATACCTGTGCCTGTGCGTGTACATAAATTTTCATGTGTGAGTGTAAATTTCATACGCGGAGCGTTATAGTGTACGCTCGAGCCAGGAGCAAAATCGTGAAACGAGTTCTCCCGCGGCACATAGATTTGCACACGCGGCACGAGCCGTTCCAACAAAGGGATGGAACAGATTGGAAGCCATTCATTCGTTTTCTCTTTCCTGCTGGAAATTTCTCTCTCTCTCTTTTTCTGCATCTCCTTCTCTTTATCCTATTCTCCGACCACGTATCACCGTCCTTTTTTTTCCTCCTCCATCTCAATGTATTTGACTGCAGGCTACCGACATTAACCGCGTACGTCCACGTGTGCAACATCCACGGGACGTTCCACGTTGAGAGGGACACTTTTTTGGATGTTCTCGAGGACCCGGCGGTATACTCGAATTTGTATAGAATTTGGGAAACTTCTCGTTCCGTGACTCGAGAACAAAAACGCTCTTTGTATGACGTACACTGACCAGAGACGGTCAGGTTTTTTTACTCGGGCTTTTTTGACGAGAATGAAAATTTGAGGAGGAATTAAATTTCAGAGGTAGTCGTAAAAATTTAGTGACGAGTTTTTAAAGATAATGGTCACGGTGAAAATTTCGATGATGATGATCTTAGTATATAATAGAGATTTTATAAAAAAATATTTTTAAAAATGTTAATAATTTATATCGTTAAATTAGAAGAGCGAAGCAAAATAAATGTTATTAATGTATATGTAATGTTATTATGTTATTAATAAGTGTTATAAATTTATTTTTGTTCTTTTTTACCGACTGACAGTCGTCGCATGAAATTGTTGATTTTGTTTAATTATTTTTTAATTAATTGGTAAGGATATCGGTAAAATTATTATATTCGTCCGATGTGGAAATAAACGAATACTGATAAATTTTATCGTTTAATCAGCAAGTATTGGATTATACAGAGTCATAAAATATAGACAGCACAATATAGACAAACGCATGTTAAACACATAAAGAATTGAAAAACGATAAGACTTTAATGAAATTTAACGAGAATATTCTTATACGGCGAATAACTAAGAATTAATTTTTTCAAATTTCCCATCCACATAAAAATTTTTCTCATACACGGCGTGTACTTTGTGCCTACAAGCGTATTCGTTTTATGTTGTTGTTCTATTACTATGTAAATTTGAGAACAAAAATATTGGAAAAAAATCCTCTTAAATTTTTGTAGAAGAATGTTCTGTTCAATTCATCAAATTCTTATCACTATTGCAAACTCTTAAGTATATAAATTAATAAAATTAAGCGTTTACAACGTGAAAAAAAAATCAGAAAAAGCTCTTTGATTTTAATTGAATTTCAAATTTAATACGAATATATCGACCAATAGTTCCGAAAATTATAAATAATTAAGATAAAACGTGTACTATCTGAATGGCCTCAATCTTTATTGATTTCGAGTAAAACGACCCATAGATTTATGTGAATTACGACGATTGGTACGGTGACACGAGCTCGAAGCCACCCCTCTTGTATATATAATCTCGTGGACGAAGCATTATCATGGGCCGTTCACGTATGGACGCGTATTTTTCCTATGCATTACAATAAATATACGTCTAATAAAACACAGGGAGTCTCATCCGCATTTATGCGTTATGTATATATGTATATTGTGTATAAATGATGCGTACATATGTATATATGTATATCATGATATATATATGCGCGGGTGGAACGAGTCTGTTGAATTCGTACAGAGTTGACGTATTTATGCGGAAAAGCGTATACGCAAACGCATCTGTGCCAACGCCGGTGAAATTGCTCGCTCGGCGTCACATTAACGGAGAGGTTGCGTTCACGTACGCCAAAAAACATAAATTTCGGTACAATTTCGATTTTACCGGAGTAAAATCGAATCGCGCTTGCGCCAGCCTTTTCCTGGTCCCCAAAACACGAGGATACACCGTGTAGACAATGGCGGCGCGTGGCTCGACGGATTTATGCAAATGCGTTATCTCGTCCGAACGCACACACGTTCGTTACTTTTCACGTTTCGTTGCTAAAGTACGTGCTCGAATGGCCGCGCGATGCGAATATACGCAAGATTTACTTTTCCAGTAGAGCGCTGATGCCAGATGAATTTCGTTTACAATTTTGTAACATTGAATTACAGTCGGAATCATTATCCTGCTTTCCACTTCTTGTTCACAAAATTTTTTTACATCTTGCGTATGCCCAATACGGGGTGAGGGTTAAAATGCAGAACAGCCAATAAGTTGAACGGCCAAAATCTCGAAAAAAAAACATTTTTTAATATTCAATTATTGAATAATCAATAAAATTAGAATAAAATCGAATTAGGAAGTAGAATAAAACGAAATCAAATAAACGAATGTGTAGAACTCAGGTATACGAAATACCGAACTTTTTGCTAGCAAATAACATTATGATCACGAATGAAAAAGTTTTTAGCTTGAAGAAGAAAAAAATTAAGAAACACATTTGTGTCAAATTATTTTATTGTCATTGGTATTAAATGCATTTGCATAGTTTTAAATCAATACGACATTTAGAAATTGGTTAAATTCAACATTCGTTACAGGCTAAGCTAATAAAAGTGTGTTAATCAAAAATTAAAATTAATATGTAACAAAAAATGTGTCAACGATGATGGAAGAGATAATAAAGTGAGAAAAACTTTTACAAATATTTACCATTTTGAATTAAATTCAAACTCATCAATTTTGGATTTCCTATATCAATTACTTATTGATGTTTATTTTTAAAATTAAATTCCTTGCTCCGCGAATGTGATGAGAAATGAATTGGCAAGTATTCAAGGTGATATTGTATTGTCTATACATATTGCATTGAGTCTGAGTGAGATAGTTCCAACGTGTTTTAATAGTAAGTATTTCTATATATAAACATTAAAATTATTGACGTTTCGAGAAATTAAATAAATCAGCACAATTCTCGCTATAGTCGAAATATCCTCGCATTTATTCAAATATTTATGCAAAAAGAAAAAAATTATACAACATAGAAGAAAACGTTTTCCAAAAAATGTCAGGTAAAAATTTATATTTATCATACCAATATGTACATATTAAGAGAGAAACGTCATTGATTCGTGATGTAGAAGTAAAATAGCCCATATGGGCAATCTAAATTGCCGTGCGCCGTGATGGACGAACTTTTATTCCTCCCGTTGTGTGATCGCCCACACAATCCGACCATATCCAATATCCATCGATAAGAAGGGATCGGGGGCTTATTTTCGCCTGGCACTTTTCAGTGCACACCTTTGGCAATGGAGCTCACCCCGCATGTGCGTGTACAATCTCCGTATCCCTTTAAATCTCGTTTCTAACTTCTCACTAGAAATATCATAAAGCCAGCGATGCTGTACAGCTGGAACAGGATGGCTTATTGAGGGGTCCGTAAGCGAAAGGTAAAACGTGAGGGGGATCAATCGACGAATAACTCAAAACATTACGAACGAAATAGAGATTTATACACTATTTTCCTCACTCCAATATCGCAATATTGAAAAAATAATGAATTATTCAATAAAAAAAACAATATTATTAATAACAAATATCAAAAAAATTTATAATAATAATAATAACGACAATAAAAATTAATTAATCGTTATTGAAGAATAGAAAATCGATCGATGAACTAAAATTGCAAACGTTTCGAACGATATACAAACAATAGTGTGGAAACAAATTTTATTAACGTTTAATCGCGTCGAAGGACGATACAGGAATGTCAAACATTTGCACACCGTATAAATTTTTTTTTTCAAATTTTTTTTATAAAAAGACAAACGAAAATCTAGTAAAACATAGGATGCATGGAAACTCAGAATGACAGTAATATTTTTTTTAGAAAGACAAACATTAACATTCTACAATAGAAGCTGAAGCAAAATAACATTACAAAAAACTATATCAATAATAATATATTATTATTTAATTATAATTCAATAAATAAACAGTTAAAAAAATTGTTTATACTAATAAAAATAATATTTTCCCAAAAAAGTAATAATAAATGAGCTAATGTAAACAATTTTGTTAAATCATAAGTACAGATGAGAGAACCGAGAGGTATACGTGAAAACTTCATTCGTAACTGTGCGACAAAAGAAAAAAATGTGGAACGAAAATATGAGAGGAAGAGAAAAACGTGAACGAGAAGCTCTCGAGGTCCATCGCCGTTGGACGTGTACACAATTTTTCGTATATTGTCTCGGGGGCGCGGGTAGACTCAGTGTATACAATCTATATCGAATGCGAGTAAGCGTGTGCGTGTGTTTGGACGAGAATAGGATGGTAAGGGGGTGAAACACCCCATAAAATCTGGCCCGCATACGCGAGGTCGAAATCGAAGGTGCACACGTCAGAGCCCCCAGGCTGTCGCCCATATGGTGACCATAGGCCTCCGGGACTTTCGAGACCATAGGTAAGCACACTCGTACTTCAATACACACTGCTGTAACAACCACGAAATTTTTCCATCCCTCTCTCTTCTTTTTTTTTCACTCGGCACACATGTACGCCAATCTGCGGAGAGTTCTCGTTAAAAAAAGGGCACAACTCCCGTCACACGACACTCGGATTCACGTTTTCGCATCTCCAACGTCCGTTCCACCATTTGCCCGATGCCCGATACGCTCCTTTCTTTCGCTTATTTTTTTATTTTTTTTTTGTTGTCCTCGAACTCACGTACCCGCGTTCGCTCATTTTGTAACGCATCGTACGCTCGCACGCGTTTTCTCTCCTGGGAACGCAGACGCGACCCCCAAGCACACTTTCGGAGCTCGTTTTTTTTCCTGTCGTCTTTCGCTTTATTATTTTCTCCACTGTCGTTCGAACACACGCTTGCAATATTTCTTACCTTCGCCGAGGGGTCCCGGATCACAATTTGACCACCTTCTGTCTCGATCGTGCCCGAAAAACATGAAATACACGAGAATTTTTGTAGAAGTTTTCCTTTTTTTGGACTGATTGATACGTTGGTAGAGTGGTTTTTGTAAGATTTTTCAGAGTTTTTAAAATTTCACAAGTTTTCGATTTTTTGAATATAATGATCGCGTCTGTGAAATCAATTTTCTTTTGAAATATTTTTTGTAGACGTTTGAAATGCTACAGTTCATATTTATGTTAATTATAATTAACATTATTTATTATTAGAATTAGAAACAACGAATTGAGATTAAATTGATGTACTTACCTGAATTGTTGAGAAAAGAATTCCAAAAACGAAAAATGTCGAAAAACAAAATTCAAACGACAAACAAAATATCGGTGCAGGTATGAGTATTTCCAAAGCAGAGGACTTTTTACGCGAATCCCAACAATTAAAAATAGTCAAAGTTATGTAACCATCCACATCGGAGCTATTTTGTGATAAATTTTGGAATTTTTGTGTTCAGCACGTTTTCAATGATACATAGTGAAACATTTTTAAAAACGTGACGGTATTATATTTTTCCTAATATTCCCCTGCACGTTTCTGAATATGGATCCATGATATTTTTCGAATTTACTAGTTAGTTAGTCAGTTCGGTTTCCTTTCGTACAACTTATAGTTATAATCGTGGCCCTTCCGTTCAGAACCGTCTATGCCATGGTCCATTCCATCAGTGTTTTTCCATTTTCCCTCTAATTCCCCCCTATTGCGTCTGCAGCCAACTTCCGCCCTAACCTGTATCGCATTCGCACATGTTTGCACATCGGCACGGGAAAACTGCAGAAACGCTCAGCGCTGACCCGTTAGCCGATGAAAGTTAAGCGGTCACCCATCCAAGTATTGGCCGCGCCTAATGCAGCTTAACTTGTGGGACCGCCGAAACTCACCATCAACCACGGGTCCACGACTGTGTATTTTTCGAGTTACTATTTTTCTGCACACGTTTTAAATTATAGTGACACTACAATCTAAATAATTATCATATCAAATGGAAAACGATACCAAAAAATCATTTTTGACATAACATTATAGCACATTCGTATTCGATACATATCCGGTCACAATTTTTTTTTATCATCTCTAATTTTTTTCTGTTTTTATAAGTATATATGAGATTTAAAAATGTATATTCAACTTTAATCTTGTTCTTTCATACTTGGTGTCGAGTCGCTACCGCGTCTCTTGATTGACATGCACCGAACATCGCCCAAAAGCTTCATAAGTTTTCTCGAACCGAAAATTATCGATTACAAAAATGTATATTTTTACATAACCTCTTAGGTGTGAAAACCAGACAAAAAATATTTAAAATGGATTCTAATTTTATTTTGTTCTTCTTACTAGAACCATATCGTCAAATTCTGCAAAATACTGTCTTATATATCATTTCGTTGCTGGAACGAAGTATTCATTTTTCAAACTCTTTCTACGTTTTTATACCTCGTACTTCGTTCAGAGTGTAGAGTAAAACAGAGAGTGTTATTCGAGAGTATCTTCGTATCGGCGTGTGCGTATGAGTAACAGTATCCCTCCGGGGGTCGCAGTAGCATCGAAAGACTTTCGAATATACACTTAGGCACGGGAAACAAATATTTGCAGGCCCCCGTTGGTAGCCGAAGAGTGCACGGTTGAGCCACCGAGAATCCTCTACCTTTGATACTCTATTAAGGTTTGTTGTTCGAGGACCCACTATACATCGTTACGCACACGCTTTTGAGCCCGTAAACAGTAGCATTAGTGTACACACACACACACGCACACATATCTACGTAAAGCGCCATCTTTGTCGCGAAATACAACGATGTCACGTGACTCGAGTACTTTCGTGCGAGAAAATGCAACAAAGTTGTAAGTGCATTCAGAGGTTCCGTATCGTGTTTCCATCTCTATCCGCACACAGTAGATATCACGAAACGATGAGCTCTACCAAAGGAGCCGGATAATGCGATGTGTAAACTCACGAATCGACTTTTACCGATACCATCAGATTTGCTCTAGAGTAAACACGATACTTTTCGTAACGAATCTTACTTTCGAAAATCAGCAACGTTCCGAACGAGATTTTACGAAAAAAGAGGTTATTTTAGCTTACGAATCACTGATTCATCGTATTTGTCAAAATTTTTCTTTTCTGACGAATTATTCGATATTTTGAGTTCAAAGTTTAAGGTCCAGATTTTTTTATTTTTACATCGAAACAAATGTACCAAATGCTGGAGAGAAGAGTAATCGAGGTTAAATATTCGGAATACCGAGATTTTTCTAGAATAGAGGTTATGTAGGCTCACTCATCGATTTATGATTTTCGTCAAAATTTATATCTTTTGGACGAGATTTCCAACATTTTGAGTTCGACGTATGAAAAACCAAATTTTTATAAATAAAACAAACGTCAGAAAAGAAAAAAGGTTATGGCGGTTCAACATTCTAAATAAAAAATTTACGAAAAACGATTTTTAGATATTGACGTGTCTATCGTATTTGTCTAAGGTTATATCTTGGACGAATCTTCCGACATGCTGAGTGCAAAGTGTGATAACCAAATTTGGATAGTTGTACGAAAAAAACATCCGAAAAATGTGATCGAGACAAGTTGACGTTCACTTCGGTCAATCGTCAGCCATTTTAAGTTCCAACATGACGCAATACGTTCGCGTTCAGACAGGAATCCATCGCCATCTTGCGGTTGTTTTTTTCTATTTCGAGTGTTTTTCCGAAGGGATAGGTGCGTCGAACGTGTTCCCGGGAAGCATCCGCGATGACAGTGAGAAAGAAGCCAGAGTCCAATCCGGTGAGCGAAGCCTGCGTCGGAGTGGAGATAAATAAAGGCAATGTCTTAAACCGTGTACTAAAAAGAAGAGGAGGGAAAGAAGGATGGTTTTTCTTTGTTGGTCTACGCGAGAAGGAGAGCGAGAGGGGTGAGATAACGTGAGAAGAAATGAAGAGAAACGTTAAACGGGCGCGAAAAGTTCGTCTTGACGATGGAGAAAAAAAAAAGGAATGAGCCGGAGGGGTATGGAGCGAGAGAAAGATAAAACAAGGGGTCTGGCCACGGAGACGAGGACGCAAGTGGCTCACACATGGTGCACAGTTGTTCGAGAGGTCAGGTTTTTGTCCACGGGAGCTTTTGGTTTTACGGGATACGAGAGAGCCGACTTACCGCTGGCTACGTGAGATACACGCTATTTTGTGCACACATGTGCCCGGTCCTGTATTCATCGTGTACGTACGATGGACCGAGGACTCCTGGGAGTTTGCCTCGAACGTATCGAACGAAGCGCCTCGTCCCTTTTTCCTCTCTCTCTCCCTCCCCCCCGCGCCTTCGTCCTTCTTTCGACAAATTGTCAAAGTTTCGTATTTACGCTTCACACACGGGGAAGATGAGAAACAAAAAAGGCTTCGTTGACTCTGAAAATCTCTACGAATGAATTTTATTGGAGGAAAAGTTTGAACGGAAAAAAACTTGCCCGTCTGATCACGTCGTCGAAAAAGTAAAGCTTGCGAAAAATGAACAAATATTTTCATAGCAAAAAGAACATTTATTCGGACGCGTTATTTATTTAATTTTAATTCAATGTTTTCGTCGGATTTCGATCTTAACGTTGTTTTTTACTTTTATCGAAATTCAAGTCGCAGGGTAAAGCGAAGAGATTATTATTCTTTGGAAATCTCGACCGCTGTAAAATTTCGTCGTTTTTTTGAAAAACCTTTGTCGGCTTTTCGGAGAATTATTTTGACAGTATACACAAATTTCATATAATTATTTTTTGAAAAACCTTTGTCGGCTTTTCGGAGAATTATTTTGACAGTATACACAAATTTCATATAATTATAAAATTTGTTTACATACAAAATTTATTTAAGTTTATACAAAGTAAAAAAATTCTTTTCCTCTGAAATCTCGACCGGAATAGAATTTTCTCGTTTTTTTCGAAACGCTTTATTGGCTTTTCGAAAATTATTTTGTCATTTTTAACGGAGTAATAATTTGCATCTGACATTGTTCCAAAAGATTACCGAATTAATGCGTATGCCTCGCTGAAAAATTTCGTCGTTTTTTGAAAAAACCTTTGTCGGCTTTTCGGAGAATTATTTTGACAGTATACACAAATTTCATATAATTATAAAATTTGTTTACATACAAATTTATTTAAGTTTATACAAAGTAAAAAAATTCTTTTCCTTTGAAATCTCGACCGGAATAGAATTTTCTCGTTTTTTTCGAAACGCTTTATCGGCTTTCCAAAAATTATTTTGTCATTTTTAACGGAGTAATAATTTGCATCTGACATTGTTCTAAAAGATTACCGAATTAATGCGTATGCCTCGCTGAAAAATTTCGTCGTTTTTTTGAAAAACCTTTGTCGGCTTTTCGGAGAATTATTTTGACAGTATACACAAATTTCATATAATTATAAAATTTGTTTACATA